>OV815277.1:33861263-34017174 GCA_929108145.2 Limnephilus rhombicus | reverse complement strand
CGGAAATGAGCGACACTAAACACATCTATAGGATTTATCCTGCGAGTGAATGAGATATTTTATTCGGTCTCCTCTTTGTAAGGTGCTTCGTAGCCTCCCCATTCTTGTCTCCTTTGGTTTTCTGAAGGTTTCACTTCTACCGCGTGTAAACTGCACTCTGATATTTTTGTTTTAGTATTACTTCTTTAAACCCTTTGTTGACCATTCCGCACACCCCAAACGCTAGACAGAGAACCCACCTAAGAATGTCTAGTTACACAAAAATTCAATTATTAGCTATTGTTCGCAAATATTCATTCCCTGATTATATTTCCCTCCCAATCCCGTTATATTCGACACAACTTAATCTAGGAATTGTTCAATGATTATCCAACATTCACTTGTGCAAGTCTTATCACTGTCGGTAGTGGCTTACCTGGCCCGTACTCAAAGAAAGGAAGTCTCAAAAGATTTATGACCCGAACCCAACTTTAAGGTCCTATAGTTTGTTACGATGCGCCGGAATACACCCCTACAAATTACTACGCTACACCCCTGCCCGTGCACCGCACCAGCCCCCGTCCCCGCGCCCGCGCACGGCACGCTTGCGGCGGCTGGCCGACAACGGCCAGCAACTGCATTACCCTGTAACCCCTGGTTGAGAGCGCCCGCTCTGTCGCCGATCGTTCCGGCACTTTTGTTAGAGAAACTTCTAACGGAGACGCGATGTCCCGTTTCGCCTGTAAAAACCTGTGGAGAGTACCAGCTCCGCCTGGATACCTCTCCTCTTGCTGCCCTCAAGACACCTGCCCCGGCTGTTGTGAGTACCTGAACCGCTAATTTCCCTTTTTGCCGTGTGTCCCTCCCAATTTACGCGTAATTATGATCGGTCTCAGAGAGACTCGATAGAGAGAGATTGTTAAGCTATGACCCTGGAATAGATAGGCTATTAATTCTACCTGTGCTCTATTATTGACTATAAATGAACCCCTGTTGTATTTAAACAAGTTCCCTCCAATACAAACCATGTTTACTGGAGCTGATGTTTCATTGCCCTGACAAGGTACGTAGATAGACTTTATTTCAGGAATTCCTCCCATGCGCCTAAGAGAACCTACCACCGTGGTGATAAAAGTCCATAGCGCTCTGCTGACCAAATGAGCTAGTCCGACAGCAGAAAGTAGGCACTCAGCCAGGTGTCCCAACAAGTTTAACCTTTTTTTTTGTAAGTACATTCTCCGAAAACCAATGAACTTGAATGAATAATTTTCTGCAAGGCCCGTACTAAATATTTTAGTAAACAATCTTACTGATTCTCCATTCTGCACAATACACTGAAAGCACTCTTGAAAACACAAGCCATTTCCACAAACCGTCATGCAACTACTCATTTAAAAATGCGCCCATCAAAACCTGCTCTCGCGCCTAGGTTCAAATAGAATCTCTGTCTTATGACTTTTTCTATTTATAAAACTTAATATTCTGAGTAAATTTTGCCAATAAACGAATTATCTCCGGTTCACCCGCACCGAACTCGTGTTCTCCCGTCTACCAAACCTCGACTTCCACTCTTCGTAACGTATATTCCCCGACTGTCTTTATTTAAAATTTGATTATCCGCGTTAATTTTGTCAGTTCAACGAATTATTTCATTTGTTTATGCGTTCTAACTACCGTTATAATTCCCTGTATAACTGCGACTGTTCGTTCACTTCCACGACCTTTTCCTGACTCTCAAAACCCGCCAAAAACTCTCCCCTCATTTTCTGTATCTTGATTTCATTCCTCGTGTATTATTTATTACCTTAAATATTAGGCTAAATACCACATCAATACCGATATGCTAGCGTTGATCGACCAGCCTGTAAAATTTAATCACCATTTTCGGAGAATTCTGACGTTATTCCGTATTCGTTAATTTTTTGTCGCAGTTTCGGAACTTCAAAATCTCAAAATTTATTACCATGAACTTGAAAAGCTGAAATGTATTTTAATCTTCCCAGAACAGGGTCCAGTGGCGTAACTACTTGTCTATGCGTTCCAACACCCGTGTCGATTTCACCGGCTACATAATATTAGTAGATCTAATTGTGTGTATACGCGTCCGTTCTACCTACGAGTGTCATCATTAATCGACTTAATTAATCTTAAGTTTTGAATGTGACTATAACTTCGTGATTATCAAAACTGCGTAACTGTCAAATCAGTATACGTTTGCCCTGAAGATGGAACGGTCGCTCTGAAACCGGTTGGCTTTACTCAAATATATACGTGGTTCAAATAAAGCAACATTGTTTCAACCAATCTTATTTTGACAATTATATTAAATGCGCCAACCCCTAATTTTCGCGTCAAAATCACATCCCTTACAAATAGGCATTCATCGCCGTCCCTGGTACGACCTCAATATTTAATGCCACACGTGTCATTTTTGTTTTGTAAGAAACGTTACATTCCTTTCGTCTATTTTTGTGGCTTTTGCTGGGGTCGCCTGTGCGGACTCATAAATCAGGCCCGTAGATACTTGGATTTCAGAAATTATTTTTTTAAGTTGTACAGCGCCCTTACAAAATGGTGCCATACAAATTATCAACGTATTATTATTATTATTATTATTATCACGGCGAGTTCATCACAGCCGTGTTGCGCTAGCTCCTTCAGATCCGGTAGATGTGAGATATACATCTTGTTGCGCTGTAATTAAGGGTTGAGTATAGTAGGGATAATACTGTATGTACTATGGTTTCACCACGAACTTTTCGGTTATACCGAGCGCCAAAATACTGCTTTTGTGCAGAATTATGCCCGTGGTGAAATAAAACATGAAACTTCATCTCAGGAGTGAGCATATGTATGTGATCTCCAGCGTGTTAGGGAATTAAATAACAACAAGTATCTCATTTCCAATTTAAATGTAAAAGAACGTATATATTATTTCAATAGTGTCAGGTACAATAAACGAAACATAATCTACTCACCCTCAGGGACCGATTGATGTTATACTAACTAGCTACATTCACAATATTCCTAACCGAACCGCGTCTCGTAGTTCGCCACAGGATGATCGGCAGGACCTCCAGCCGATCCTCGTCTCAACAGATCGCAACAGGATAATCGGCCAGTTCGCAACAGGATGACCGGCCAGTTCGCAACAGGATAATCGGCCAGTTCGCAACAGGATGACCAGCAAGACCTCCCGACACCTTCGCAGCAAAGCAGGGCTCCAAGGGAAGTGGAACTCCAAGGGGGCGATGTTACGGGGCTTACATAGCAAGCAAGCGGGACCGTTAGTATTACCGTACGTGTAATTTTTTTTAATACAAGCCGGTGAGCGGAATTATTTTTCTCCACGTGATTAATGAGGCATTCTTATTGTCGGCACCCGACAAGTACATTCCGGCGCGTCTCGTGCAGCGTAAATACTATTACCGATCGCCTCGATAATTTTCGGTAAACTTCTCGAATAATACGAACTACCGCGGAGACCAATCTCGCGACATTATTGATTGAAATCTTTGGTGCACTTTCGCATCACGTATCAAAGATCGTTCCACATTAATTTCACGCGCCAATCGACTGAATTTTAAAACTTCGTCCCTTATAATAAATTAATACTACACGACTGTCACAGCCATGACCTAGCCCAAAAGATCATGCCGGCGAGAGTCGATTTCATTCCCGGACCCGGAAAAGAAAAAAGCTCCCCCTTCCATAACGACTTGTGTTGCCAGTCCTCCTGTTGTAACTATCAACAATTAATTAACTCAATAGTTCGTGCCGCTAGGTTCGACGTTATAAAGCAGTGTTCATATTTGAAAATGAGAAAAGGTAATGATTTCAGCACTGCTTCATAACAATCTACCGGATCTGTCGGATCTGATGATGGACACTGCAACGATGTCCGAAACGTTGGCTAAAGAAGGAGGTAGCGCAAAACGGCATAACACCCCAAAAGCAAATAACGAAAATGAATATGTGTTTTAAAAAACACTTCGGCCAAAATGCATATTCTATAAATTACTAGCAGACCCGGCCACATGTTGCTGTGGCTAACTAAACACAACGCCATTACCCAATCTTTATAAAATCCACACCACCCGCTTGCCAGCTGCCCGCTGCCCGCTGCCTGAATTGAATATTTGAATTTATCGGCTTTTCTCTACAAGCATGTACTTTACATATAAACTTATTAACTCGCTACTAATTATACAATGCTTGCAATGCAACACTGGATATTTGAAAAGGGAAAATTAAATACCTACTTACTCTAGGACATCTATTTTCCAATATCTTCCGTAGAACGAATTTCAAAAGTGATTATAGTACGGCCCGCCAGCCGTTTTAAATCGCACAAAAATATGTTTTCTTTGAATTTCTTGGCTTTTCTCTAATATAATTTACATGTATATAAACATTCCTCTTCAATCACTCTATCTATTGGTGAAAACCGTATGAAAATCCGTTGCGTAGTTTAAAAGATTAACGCGCACATACATTTTGAGCGACTTCATTTTATACTATGTAATGATTCGTATTTTCAAATTTTTTTGCACAAAAAACTATAATTTAATAGAAGTAAAATAAAACAAACTTATTTAGGTGGGCCTTATCTATAATACATACATATAAAAATAAATTTATAAAACTTGTAAAAATTATTTACTTTATAAAACATACATATAAAAACTTTAATACGTGGTTATTGAACAAAAAAAGGAATTGCATTAACAAGCTACTTGCAAACTGAACGTGTTAATTTTTTAAACGTTGTATATTATTATTTAAACATTTATGAAAATTTAAAAAAAAGAACTTTTATACTGAAAATGTTCAATGACTTTATACATGTTTGTAATTTTTTTTATATCTAGATAATTATATGTAGGTTATCTTTTGTATTTTTATTTATGTTTCTCTTTTGTAATTTGTATTATTATTATTTAAGTTTTGCTTTTGTTCTTTGTATTTTTATTTATTATCTTTTGTATTTTTTTGCTATAATCTTTATTGATATATGTAATTATAGATACTGCTACCCGGTTCAGAACAGATATTGTCTAGTGAGTCGGGTAGCGCACATATATGTAAATGTAAATAACTCTTGATATTAATAAACGCCCGGGTTACCGGCACCTTAAAAAAATAATAATAATATAAAAATGAACCGTTGCTGTTTCAGAGTGCCAAAATTTTACCTGTTAAGGCAATACTTTGGCACAAAATTATAATTCAGCATATATTTACCGCGCAGCATAAAGAGAAATTAGAACATAAATACAGCACTAGATTCACGTGTAACGACGGGTTAATAGTTCCGAAATTTAACAATAAGTACGGACAGAGAACGTTTGAATATATCATACCGAAGATATTTAATTTATTACCTGACACTATAAAGCAATGTAATTCTATGAATAAGCTTAAATATATGGTGAAAAATTGGCTATCGGAAAAAAAAGATTTATATTGATTTTGATGTGTATGAAAAAATGTTGAATCTGTAGATATAAGATGTAATTTTTAAATTTTAAAAATGTATAAATATGTAACTAAAATATAAGCACCTGTTGACAAGCCGATTCAATTGGCTTAGCAGGACTTGTTTGTTGATTATATTATGTATTATCTATTATTTCAAAAAAAAAAAAATCGCTGAATGTGTTGCTAAACGCAAATCTCGAGAGCAGCTGAACCGATTTCGCTAATTCTTTTTTTTTTAATATTCCTTGAAGTATGAGGATGGTTCTTACGGAGAGAAAAATTAAGAAAATTGCGCAGAAAATTGGATAATTTCTGAAAACATCGCACGTTTGACAGTTCGCGTGTTTAAGAATGACATTTTGCAAAACAATGACTGTTCAATCAGGGTACTATTTTTTGAAAATCTTTAAGTTGATAAATTTATTTAAAGTAAGTACTCCCCTAATAGTTTGAATCAAATCAAGAATTTTAGATATTTTAAATGGGTAAGGTACCTATGTTAAGTACCAAATTTAGTATACATGAAAAATGTAAATTTGAATAAAAATTGTAAAAGGTGGCACGCGGGCTGTTTAAAAACTGAATGAACTGGGATTGAATATATGGAACGCGGGAGGAGGGTTGGCGGGACGAGGGAGCGGGAAAGGGAAGAGGGTAGGCGGGGAAGGTTGAAGGGGAACGCGGGAGGAGGGTTAGCGGGACGAGGGAGCGGGAAAGGGAAGAGGGAAAGCGGGGAAGGTGGAAGGGGAGCGCGGGAGGGGAAGGGGACGTGTGAGGGAAGAGGGGTACTCGGGAGGGGGGTTCGCGGGATGGGGGAAGGGGGGGGAGTGGAGTGGGGAGAGGGACGGTGGAGGTGACGGAGTGGGAACGCGAGAGAAGAAGACGACGCAGGAGAAGAAGGGGAGGCGGAAGGGGAACGGGACGAATGGGACAGGACACACAGGGAGAAACAATTTCTTTATTAAATGGCATAGCAACGCATGCCGGGACCAGCTAGTTTCTAAATAAATGATGGCGCTGCGATCGTTTTTTATGTTTTCATTGACAAAACCAAGATGGCTCATAAGACAATGAATGTATGTTTAAAAAAACACTTCTTCAAACACATATTCAAATTGAATTAAAATTGTAATTTAATATAAGTAAGTAAAATAAAATAAAATAAAATAAAACAAATTAAGTGGGCGTCTAGTTCGTTATAAGGTTATAATAATAATAATATTATATCGGCATTACAGGATGGGGCGGTACATATATATATATATATTTTTTTTTTTTAATAT
The DNA here is from genome assembly GCA_929108145.2 of Limnephilus rhombicus. NCBI lineage: Eukaryota > Metazoa > Arthropoda > Insecta > Trichoptera > Limnephilidae > Limnephilus > Limnephilus rhombicus. Next base: position 34,010,431 of record OV815277.1, on the reverse strand, counting down.
TTGTTTCATTTACATTTTCATAATATAACATAATATAGCTTACATATTTTTATATACTCTCCTAAGAAAGCAAATGCTTGTGTTTAGGAGAGGACAACTTGTTAATAACTTAAGAATTATTTTAAAAAAAAATCCTTATCACAAACTAAAGAGTTTAACTTGTGAAGAGATTTAGATTTAACATATTTAAAAAGTTCATACGAGTAATTAAACAAGAAATGTATATAGGATGTACATAAAACATAAGGAATAACAGTCAAAAATATATCTAGGAGAAAATTAAAATTATATGGTGGTACTACCAAAAAAAGATTTAATTTTTTTTTTTTTATTTGTTGTAATTTTTTTCTGTTCGTATATCATCGGGAAATTGATTAAATAATTTTATTCCTTTATATACATAGTGATTCTGTGCAGTTGTGGTTCGTACGGGAGGTACAGTTAGTCCACCAATAGAAGTATTCCTTATGCTAATATTTTGCAGTGAGGTAATATTTTTATTAAAGATATCTTTGTGTAGCTGAAGTAGTGCTATTTTTTCGAAAAGTTTTGTAAGTGAGGGAACAGGGAATTCTTGGAATACGTTTATTGTTGGGTAGTAATACGGTTTTTTTAGGATAATTTTTATAAGAATTTTTTGAATTGTTTCGAGTGGGAGAAGGGATGATTTGTATGCACCACCCCAAGCTATGATTCCATATTGTAGTACAGAATGGGCAAGTGCAAAGTAAATTTCTTTTAATATTTTTAATGAGACAGTATTTCTAAGTCGGAAAAAAAAAATATTTATATATATATTAGTTTCCTCATTCTGTCTACTGTGGAGTTTATTTGATTTTTCCATTTGATGTTATCGTCGATAATTATTCCGAGATATTTTATTTGTTGTTTGCTACTAATATGTATACAATTTGAGTTACAGGGTGCGATTTTAAGTAGGCAATTTTTTGTCGTGAACTTTAACATTTACATTTATATTTGAAATATTCTCTGTTAGGCTCAGAGGTAGAAAATGAGTTTTTTTTAACATTTAAAGATAGTAAATTTTCGACAAACCATTGTTTAATGATATTTATTGCATTATTTGCTGATATTTCGGCCTCTTTCCAAGATTTTTTTTCAATCGTTAATACTGTATCATCCGCATAAGATATAATCTTTCCGATGATAGGAAGTTAAAAAAGTTCATTTACATATTATAATATAAATAGTATTGGGCCCAATACAGTTCCTTGTGGGATTTCAATTTTTTTTTTTCTTCATCACTTAATTCGTTGTTTACTTTTACTTGTTGTGTTTTTTTTTATATGGATAACTGTTTATCCACGATTTAGCTTTATCGGTTATCCCTACATTATTTAGTTTGTTGATTAATTTTGAATGTGAAACACTGTCAAAAGCTTTACGGAGGTCAATGATTTTTTACCTTTATTCAGTGCTTTATAAATAACTCTAGCTTATTCCGCTATTGCGTCTTGCGTGCTCATTTTTTTCTCTGAAACCGTATTGACTGGGGTTAATACATTTTTTATTTTCCACGTAATCTACAATTTGTTTCTTTATAACTCTTTCGTATATTTTAGCTACATTGGATATTAACGATATTGGGCGGTAATTGTTTATTTCTTATCTCCGGATTTATACACAGGTGTTAAAATGGCTTTTTTGTAGTTTGATGGGAATATTCCACTTTTAATGCTTATATTAATTATATGAGTAATTTTTTTTAATTAATGAGTTAGAACATTTTTTAGTGATTTTATAATGTTTTCAACAGTTTCCTCCGTAGTCGATTCACAAACTGATAGATTGTTATTACTTAGTTTATCTTCATGCATATCACATCTGGTTGATAATTTTGATAAATTTTGTATGCAAGTTTTTGTCCGACGTTTGTAAAAAAAATATTGAAAATATTTTCACACTTTTTCGATTCGCGGATAGCATTTAATGTGGTTCCATTGTTGTTTATAACATATATAATTTATTTATTTTTATGATCATTTCGTTTATACTGTTCCATGTTTTTTTAGTGTTATCCTTTGTGAGGATTATTTTTTCTTTGTAATATTTTTCTTTCCTATCTTTAATAATTTTTGTGAGTTTGTTGCGAAATATTTTATATTCAGTTTTGATGTGATTATTGTTTGGGTTTTTTTGTTTGGATGAAGAGTTTTTCCTTTTTCCGTATAGATATAATTAAACCTTGCGTAATCCATGGTTTAATTTTCCTTAATTTAGCATTAGTTTGGAGATTAATATAGGTTGTACAGTCAGCGATATTAGTAATTAATGTTTCTTCAAAATAATTTGCACATATATCAGGGTTTTGGCAATTTAGTATTGATGTCCCTGATTCATTACGTAATTTATTATTTAATTTAGTATTGATGTCCATGATTCATTACGTAATTTATTATTTAATTTAGTATTGATGTCCATGATTCATTACGTAATTTATTATTTCATTTTTGATAGTTCAGTTTAGAAATGATTTTAACATTTTTTCCAGAATCATAAATTTCCGAGTTTTTACATAAATCATAAACAAATATATTCGTATGATGATCTGTTATGTCGTTTTTCCATATGATAGATTTTTTTTTTGTATGTTTAATATTACTCCAAATGTGATCTAGGCACGATGGTGTTTGTTTTGCAATTTCTCTTGTGAAATTATTTACACATGACATAAAGTCATTTCATTCATAGCATTTATAAAATCCATTTTATTTTTACAGTGATTATTTGGGCCAATATTAATATTCAAGTCACCTATTAAGACACAATTTAAAGTATTCTTATTACAAATAATTTTTTTTAACTCTTCTATAAATAGTGGTACATTTGAACTGTGTGTTCGATACATTGCGATTATATTAATAGGCTTATGATTTTATTAAAATTGATTGACAGAAAGTTTACGTGACAGATGGGTATTTCGGAAACGTTGATATCGGTAGAATGGTATCGGTGAATGGTAGAAGAAGTCGGGGACGCCCGAGGAAGACATGGCACGATCAAGTCAATCAAATACTTGAGTCGGGCCATGTCAAAAGTCAGATTAATAGAAGAGAATGTATGAGACGATGTATGAATGTGAGTGAGGCAAAGAGTGTGTGCCAAGACCGAGTTGTTTGGCGGTCCGTCCTCTCTGCCTACCCCTGCGGGGAAACGGCGTGATGGTTAGTTAGTTAGTTAGTTGATATCGGTAAATTTTTCAATAATATATAGTACAATTCCACTATTTTTATTAATCTGATAATTTGTAACATATTGCTTGTAGTTTGAAATAATTGGTATATTTATGTTTGAATGTAAATGGGCTTCGGACAGTATTATAAAATCTGGTTGTGAACAGAGTGTATTTAGAGATGCAAGAAATTCATCCATGTTTTTATTTACACTTCTTATGTGAAGGTGTAAGATTGTAAGTCGATTTTCTATATTTTAATAGATTTTACTGCATTCTATAGCTGTTTCACATACATATTCTTCTATGTTTAGATTTTTATCGATTTCGTTTAGGTTAAGATTTTTCATTGTATGTGTTAAAATGTGAAATTTGTTCAGTAGGTATTAATAGCAGTAAAACCATCATAATTTTTGCTATAGTATCCGTGCTTGACTCAAAATTAAAATAGAAATTTTACATTTTATTTCTTTCAACAGAATTAATTGCATATACAGAAAGTATTTGTGAGTTTAGTAAGTATATGTTTAGTTGATAACAATCGATAATTTAGTTCATTCTTCGTTTGATAATGATTTTAAAATAATGAGGATTGTATGCAGTCCATATAATATTTAGGTATACGTAGATAATGCAAATATTGAACAAATAACATTTTAGAAGGGAAGGTAATGCGCTAAAAGTATGTGGAGATATATTGTAACTATAAAATTTATAATGGTGATAGGGTAAGATATCGGTCAGTAATGTAAATAATAATAATTTTACGATAATAAATGTATAAATATAGCTTAGAAACTTAACATTTTTCGGTCTTTGATGTCACACATGTTGTCACTTTTTTTTAATCTATTTTCTGGTTATAATTTATTAAGTATTGCGTTATCGAGAAAATAATATTATTATTATTTATCGGCAATATATTATAATGACTTACAATTTTTAGTTTTTATAACATTTATACTTATTTTATGGTTTGTAGACTGAGAGATATCCAGTTTATGGAATGAATATAACATAAAATGATTAGGTTTTAACGCGCTTAGAAGATAATCAGTTTTACATAGATAAGATATTGAGAGAGGATATGAAATGCTTTTAAAGATATATCTAGTAATCATTTTTTGTAGCGCAAATGCGAGCATTTTTTTGTAATATTTACAGTTAGTTTTATCTTTCGCATTATGATTGACAGGAAATGACAGTTTAAATATATTTTTTTGATCGATGCAGTTGGCACAGTTTGGCGAGGTTGCAATATTTACGCAGTCTTTATGTTCGTGGGCTAGTCCGCAGTGGGAGCAGATCGGCGACTCAATCAATGTACAAATCAAACACAAACAATTTACATATCACAATATAAAAACAATTAAAAAAACCCTAATGATATTCGTCAGAACTTTTATTAAAACAATTTAAGGTCAGAAAATTAAGTGCATTATACTTTTGTCATGCAACGTTACAAAGTTATATAGATAATATTCAAAATAAAGTTGCAAAGTTTATAAACAAAGCCAGTGTAATGCAAAAATTTTCGTAAACATTCCCGGCTACCTTGAAATTCAATGTCTTCTTTGAGTACGGTTAGTAAAGTTCCTAAAGTTGGGACTTCTTTACGTACTATGTAAAAGAAATTAATTTTTTGCCGAATGGCGTAAATGTCAAAATCATCCAACTCTTTTTTAGGGCGCCCCATTTTCTGTTTTCCCGGTGTTGCAAATTTTCAATCTGCTTTTTCCCCTTCCTTGACGATTCGCCTTACCGTTGATTGAGATTTACCTGTGTGTGAAAAACATCAAAAATATTGTTATTATAGAAGGTATTTAAAGAAAAATCACAGTAGATAATATTCATTAAGAAAGAAAGAAAAAATTGAGAAAAAAGTTACTTTTCTATGAGTTTAAAGAAGTTGCATATTATTATTTTTTTTATTTTTAATTGAGTTATTCCATTTTTCTTGTGGCTTCACATGAACTGTCAAATGAGAGTGTCAAATTTAGATTTTTAAGCATAGCCTCAAATCAGATTGTATGGTTATAATCGCTCGAAAATTGGCTCAAATCTTGTAATAATAATGAAATTTACTATACTACGTACCAGTTATTTCTGCAGTTCGTTTGAAAACATCTTCTAAATTAGACGGAAGCTTCTGCGCGTGATATTTGGCTAGGCAGCGTTGAAAAACGTAGTATATAACCCCTCTTGTATTACTACGTATTGGTTTGTTAAATTCAAACAATGCACATGCAAAATTATTAAATAATCAATCTTCTACTCAGATTTAAGACAATAAATCGACCATAACATGAGATGACATGACAGCCATAGGAAACGTCATAGCAAAGCGAGTAATTCGGTGCTGCCATAGTAATGAAAACATTTAGTTCCAATTTATTTAATTTCTAGACTTAATTGCCAAACAATACATAGGTATTTAAAAATCTGAGTATTAATTCAACACCAGACATGTAATTATTGATCTAATATTCTATTCTTCGTCCTCGTATGATTCTTTCTCTTCCGTATCTTCATCTTCATCTAAACCTATTATCATATAGAGCAGTGCTCCACAACCGGTGTGCCGTGGCACACTGGTGTGCCGTGAGCCAATAACAGGTGTGCCGCGGTCAAATTTAATGTATTTGACATTTTACAATATTGCATTATGTATTTAATACACAATGACAAATTATTTTTCATAATATTATCTATTTTTCAAAACGTAGTATAGAATAATTATTATAACTAAATAATTTTTCAATGTTTCTCCAGTGCCTGGTACCAATTGTTATATAAAATACTCAATGGAGCAATTGCATTGCTGTTTGCACGGATGGCGCTGCGGCAATGACGGGTAGTAAAAAGGGTTTTGTCTTTTGTGTAAAACAAAAAAATCCGACGTTACAATTAACACACTGCGGCATACATTGAGAAGCATTGATGGTCATAAATTTGCCGGAGGAACTTTTTAACGCGATGAATGAATGCATTAAAATCGTAAACATAATTATGAATATGAAATTTGTTGGCTATCTCGAGGCAAAGTTTTGGCTAGATTGTTTGAGTTTCGTCACGAAGTGCGTGAGTTTCTTTTAAATCAAAATATGCCCGAACTATATCAGCACCTCGATGATGATTACTAGATAGCAAACATAGTTGATATATTCGAGCATTTGAATGAACTTAATAAAAAAATGCAAGGTCCAAAGGAGAATATATTGACGAGCTCCGACAAATTCCAAGGGTTGAAAAAAAATTCTAACTTCGGCAGAAAGATTTGCAAAAGGGATGTTTGGGAGTGTACCAAAGGACCAACCAGTACCATTGAAAACAAACAATTAATTGTGGATCTGGCCCAACAACATATAAGTATGCTTCAGCGGAAATTAAATCACTACTTTTATTCCATTAATACGGAACAATACGATTGGATTCGAAATCCTTTTGCAACTACTCCAAAATACTCAGTGACTGTCGCGTGTGTAGGTCTCGGGGCCAACCTCTCCGAAATCTACCCACGCAAAAAGTATCGTATTGCCGCGGAACTGATCCAGGTCTCGCCTCCGGTCGTAGACAAAATCAGAGCTGGCACTCTAATAAATAATAAGCTAGTTCCTATCTAATGATGATTTCCACGGGTAGATACGTCAGGATGCAGTACAAATGATAAAGATATTAATAATTATATTTAAAGGAATAAGGATTTGTACTGCATCATAACAACATATTTATGTTAGCAAAGTTTTTCAACGCTTGTATTAATTAAAAATGATAAGCGGTCATGCTTAAAAGGTCTGCTACGTGGGTTTTTCTCGCCAAGTGGCAAAACAACTTTAGTATTGTAATGCTGACCAGGTACTCACAGATTTTATCCCAAAGGAAGCGCCAATTCTGGACGGGTTATGGATCCCGTCAAGAATATCTGTGGATCCCAAATATGCTCAGGGGTGGATCGTAAACCAGCGATATGTGTCGTTCTCCAAAGGGATGGTATTGCAAGGTACATAATTTAAAGGCAAAATTGTGAGAATATAATTTTAAATCAAATAGCAAACATGGGTCGAGGCTTCACTCAAAAAAAGGTTTTAAATATTAATTATTATTTTTTAATTTATAAACTAACGTTTAGACAAGATTTTTATGCATAGCACAAAGGGTAACAATTATTACAAGCAATAATTGTCAGCCTGAAACACTCATTTTACATTGAAAAATCTTCCGAGAAAAGATACTTGCCCCCAACGGGACTTGAACCCGTGTCCTTCCGATTGCCGGTCGAATGCTCTGACCACTGAGCTATGGGGGCTTATCAAATACCCGCCAAATAATTCAATATATACTAGTGTTTCATTCAACAATTACTGCTTGTTATATTTTTTCCACCTGAAAACAACCAACTTTATTTTTGCAAGGAAGACATTGTTAGTGTTAAATCCCTCGCTAGGTGGCGTCGAGACAAATTATGTCTGCATTTATTGGGGAATTACTTAAACTTGTTAAATATTAATTATTATTATTTAATTTATAAACTAACGTTTAGACAAGATTTTTATGCATAGCACAAAGGGTAACAATTATTACAAGCAATAATTGTCAGCCTGAAACACTCATTTTACATTGAAAAATCTTCCGAGAAAAGATACTTGCCCCCAACGGGACTTGATCCCGTTATTAAAATTACTTTCCCAGAACAGCGAATATCATCGCGGGCTAACGGAATACCGATCATCCATCAAAACGGGGCTCTGTCCAAGTGTGATCGGACGTATTTATCATGGATGAAATCTTTCAGGCTCCAACAACGCCTGGCCGCCGTACAAGTTTCCTTAGGGTTGCAGGAATCACAGCTAATCCCACCAAGGGGAATTCAAACTATCGATCACACAATACGTACTCGTTATCACTTTTACCGCCCGGAATTATCTAAAGTAAAAAGGATTTTTTTTCCCGTTCAAAACTCAAATCTCACAAAAACTCCGTTGACTGTCGCGTAGCTAGGTTCCGGGCCCAACTCTCCGAATCCTACCTACGCAAGAAGTGAGGTATTGCCGCGGAACCGCTCCAGGTGTCGCCTCTGGCCGTAGATAAAATCAGAGCTGGCACTCTAATAATTAATAAACAAGTTCCTACCTAATGACGATTTCGACGGGTAGAGTTGTTAGGATGCAGAACAAATGATAAGGATGTTAATAATTATATTTAAAGGAATACGGATTTGTACTGCATCATAACAGGTCTTGACCAAGAACTTCGAGTGGCGCTGTCAAAAATCGAGGCAAATATAAAACGTTTGTGTTCATAAACAAGCGGGTATCGCATTAATTTATTATTATTTTTTAATAATTATTAAGATTGCGTAAAAATAAAAATGTTAAATCTATGTGTACTTTTCAAATTTAATACCTATATATTTTAGCTTTTGGCGTGCCGCGGAATTCTAGGAAGAATTTTGGTGTGTCGTGGGTGAGAAAAGGTTGCGGAGTACTGATATAGAGTATCATCGATATCATCATATATTATCATATCATATATACTTCCCCGTGCATAATATTCTTCCTCGATTTTCATCACGCGTTTGCAACAATTTTTCCAACCATCAACACTTATGCTGTTTCCCGGTATTTCAAATTTTCCATTTGCCTTTTCCCCTTCCTTGACGATTCATCTTACCGTTGATTCAGATTTACGTGTGTGTGGAAAATATCATTAAAATTATTAATCTATAGCAGGTAGTTTGAAAAAACACACTAGGTAATATTCACTTAGAAAGAAAGAATGAAAAAATTAAGAAAAAAGTTACTTTTCTATGAGTTTAAAGAAGTTGCACATCATTATTATTATTTTTAAATTGAGTTATTCCCTTTTTCCTGTGGCCTCATATTAACTGTCAAATGGAAGTGTCAAATTCGGATTTTTAAGCAAAACCACTAATCAGATTGTAATGGTTATAATCGCTCGAAAATTGGCATAAATCTTGCAATACTAATGAAATTGATTAAATAATAATACAACGTACCAGTCATTTCTGCAGTTCCTTTGTAAACATCTTTCAAATTAGATAGGAGCTTCTTCGCGCGATATTCAGCTAGGCAGCGTTGAAAAAGCAGTATATAACTTCTCTTGCACCCCTACGTATTGGTTTGTTCATTTTAATTCAATTCAAACAATGCACGGGCAAAAATGAAAAAAAAATTAAATGAGCGATCTTCAGTATCTTATAGTTATAGTGTTATCCTAGGATTTAAAACAGTAAATCAACATAACATGACAGCTAAGCGAAACGTCATAGTCAAAGCTAGTAATTTGGTGTAGCCATTGGAATGAAAAAATTTAGTTCCAATTTGATACATTTTTAGACTTAATTGCCAAACTGTACATTAAGGTGGGTCAAATTTTTATTTTATTATTTTTCATTTGGCCACCCCGTGAATTTGTTTTATGTATTCATGGTAATAACATAGTAACATTTCAGTGAGGTATCTCAAGTAGAAAGGGGTGCTCAATCGAGTGTTATTTTTTAATGTTTTGTGTAAAATGCTACATTTTTTACTTTTTGCTACAGGCCAGTTTCGCGTGTTAAACTATTAAATAAATATTAGGTCCTTACATATGAAATTGGCGTTTTGCCGTACTGGCAAATTTGATCTCAAATATCTTCTCTTTGGTTAGGAATTCCAAATTCAAATTTATACAGCTATTTACTCATGTATTTGTGTTTCGAAAATTATAATTCATTTGTTTTTTCCTTAATTGTTTTTTTTCTTTGCGTCACTTAGTTTATAAAATGGAAAACTTGAAATATCGCGTTATGTACGAGTACGAGTTCCACCGTGGCACAAGTGCTGCAGAAACGGCTCGAAGGATTAATGGTGTGTATGGCGACGGTGCCGCAAAAGAAAACACAGTGCGTTTTTGGTTCCAACGTTTTCGTTCTGGAAATTTCGACCTGCAGAACAAGCCCCGTGGACGGCCGGAGACCAAAGTTGATAATGAAGAATTGAAGGCTATTGTGGAAGCGGATCCATCGCACACCACGTCCGAGTTAGCTGCAGGCTGCGGTGTTAGTTATAAAACTGTTTTAATCCACTTGAAGCAAATTGGGAAGGTAAAAAAGCTTGAAAGGTGGGTACCTCACGAATTGAGTGAAGCAAATCAACAAACGCGCGTTGACCGCTAGACCACACACTGCACAACAGACGCTACCAAATTAAAGAAGCTTCAATTGGAATTTCTAAGACATCCACCGTACTTTCCGGACCTTGCCCCAACAGATTACCATTTTTTTAGAAATTTGGATAACTTCTTGCAAGGGAAAAAATTCAACTCCGATGAGGCAGTCCAAACCGCCTTCGAAGATTTGGTTGATTCCCGTCCGAATGTTTTTTTTTAGTAAAGGGATCGATGAACTACCTATGAAATGGCAAAAGTGCATAGATAGCAAAGGTACATACTTTGATTAAATAAATATATTATGTTTAAAAAAATCGACTTTATAGACAAATTTAAACAGTTTTGATACTTATTTAGTAGGTTGTGAATCAGTTTAGTAAAATGTGTTCATCTACTCGAAAAAAATACGAAATTTTTCTACTTGGGGTTTGAGATATTGAGCCATGGATGAGGTTGAACCAACTTCCTACTCTTCGGCAAGTTTTACTACGTTATCATCACATATTAAATGAATCCAAAAATGTGAAAGATTCCGCGCACATACTTATTCAAGAACTTATAGAAGTATGGAGTAAATTTAGTATTCTGACCAGAAAACAAAATCACCGCATTGAAAAACTGATTAAGTTTCATAAAAACTGGCTGCTATTGAAGAAAAATAGAGGAAGAAATTCTTAAGCCAAAGAAAAGGAGAGTGTTTATTTATAAAAGAACTAGACAATTTTTTTGATATTGCCCATGCAAGCGCTTTGAATTTGATAAAAAATGCGGGAGACAGAGCATTTCTCATCGATCAAAGAGGAGAACATAAGATGATTATAACCTCAATCGAAAAAAAACTAGAAAAGGTAAAAAAACGTTATTTAAAACGGAAACAAAGATCTCAAGAATTGAGAGAAATGGCTGCTAAAAGAAATGCTTCATCTTCGGTTGTGTCGAGTCAAAAATTAGAACTTAAGTGCAGCTTCAGTAGCACTTCTAGTAATGCTACCATATTAGAGGATAAACCCAAAGATGAGTTTGTAGTGGCTGTACCAAAAAAGGTTAAGAGTGCTTCTAGTTTCTGTGGCGTTGAGCCGTCTACTATTGATATATTTACACAATACGTTAACAGTGCGCTTGATCGTAACAAGATTTAAACTAACCAAGAGAGAAGAAAAACAAATTGTTCGATATGTTAGTTATCATCTACACCCAAGTTTGGATCGAAGCGCCTTTGGCAGCAGATGCACCAGTAAATGACTTACTACTGTGAAAGAGCTTAAATTGTACGAAGCCATTGATTCCAAAATAATTTTAGTAGCTAGGGGTATCTTAGAGCGTCACTTATGGTATTTGTCAGATGAACTAGTTGCATTTGCCTTGTTTTCTGATAAGCTGTCTGATGCTGAAAAACAGGCCATTGTTCAAAAAATAAATTCTGATGGCGGTAATCGTTCAGAACGAGGTGATTCTGCTAAGCTTACCTAAGAGGTTACATTGGAAGCTTTTGCAACACAAAGAACGTTGAAAACGCTCTTAGTTCTTGATGTCAAGGACTCTTTCTTGCAATTACTTCCTGACACTTGGAATAACAATGTTGATTACCTTCAAGGCAAGAACTGCGTGTTTTTAATGATACAGCGGAGAGAGGTGTTAAATTATTTGAAGATTAAAACTCGATACTCACTAAGAATGAGGAAGAAAAGCAATTTTTACTTCACATCGTTGAACAAAACAAAAAAATCGTTTCTACTGAAACAATCAAAAAGGAGTTAACAATCGTAGTTTTGAAAGATTGCTTCTAAAATTATGTTAAGTATTGCTTTGTTACCATATTTTGTTCACATTTAAGTACTTTGTATACTTACTTGATTAAAATACTAGTAATATTAATAAACCTTAAATTAGGTGTTTTACTTACTAAATTTTTGTCAGAAACTTCTAATTCGATGAGCAATTTTTAACACATAATAGGAATGGTCGGTGTAAATCAAGGGGGTGGCTACATCTATATTTTATTTTTTTTACTATATGGGTCTGGACCACCCTACTGTACATAGAAATACATTAACACTAGACTTGGTAGGAGTATAATTAGCTATACATTGAAAAATTCCAAATGCTAAATATATTTTCATATTAAAATTCACAATAATAAAAGTGGTATTAAGAAGGATTTTTAAAAATATTTTTAACATTTAAAGGCTCATATATCTTCCAAACCAAAATTAGGTGTCAGAGCACTATCTTCCACGAACCCCTTTAATAAAATGAAAGAACATTCCATGAGGTTTAGTTTTTTTTTGTAGGTTTTGCAGGTAAAAACGCTTAGGTAAAACGCACAAAAATGAAAAAGTTGTCAAAAACTATTAATCGATTCGAATTGAATTGAATATATGTATACCAACCGAGGCTAACAAAATATTGTATCCAACGATTAGAAATAGATTTTACGCTGGCGATAGGCAAGCGGTGATTTCAAAGTTTACATGAATCAAACTTCCATGGTTGAAGGGTAATGTTCTCGACTGTAACTTCCGAGGTCGCAAATTCAAATGCCGGCATGCGCAAGTTAATTTTATTTTATAAATTTGTGTTGTTTCACAATTAATTCATAGAAAATTATATTATATTGTATATTTGCGACACGTTAGTTAGTGGAAGTGGAAGACACTCTCAGTATCGCAGTAGTGAAAGTACACCATTCAGATTTGAAACATTGTTCATTAATCCAATAATTACAGTTCAAAAACTAATACTGAGAATCATATTTAAATGCCAACCTACCCACCCCTCTAATGTGCTATTTACTAAATTTAAGGTCTTAGATATTCGCCAACTATTCACTAAGACAAGCCTATCCTACATACGGAAAAATAACCTACTGGTGGCTCCACAACATCAAGCCAAAACCCGCTTTTCATCAAATCTGGGATGCGTGGTCCCAAAAACTAGAACCACATTCGCTCACCGACAATTTTGGTTCATTGCCCCCAAAATATACAATGCATTGAGCACCGATATAAAATCAAATATACCCATACCTCTTTTTACTATTCGTGTTCAAAATTGGATATTCGAAAGGGGACGAGATTTTTTTAAAGAATATATGACTTCCTAACCATTTTAAAAGAAAAGAAAATAATTAAATTAACTAAATAAAATATCATACTTCACATCTTTTTCCAACCTGACTTCACTGAAATCTAATCTAACCTAAATATATACTCTTCTAGACGATTAATTACCTACCTTGACAAACCTCCAGTAAAAATTTTAGCTTTCGTAAAAAAAAAATATAGATTAACATATTTAAATCTTATATTTTTGAATGTAGCTATTACTTTGTGGTTATCCATTATAGAAAAATGAAACAATACAACTTTGTATAAACCACTTATATGATGTGCAAATGTGAAAGAAAAAAAAAAAAACTTTCCCTGACGAAGGAACGTTTGTTCCGAAACCGGTCGGATTTGCACATCATATAAGTGGTTTATACAAAGTTGTATTGTTTCATTTTTCTATTTAAATCTTACTTCTTAGTATTTTATATAGTTATATTTTAGTGTTTTATATAGTTATAAGTTTATATTTCAGTATTTTATTTTTTATATATATTTTATATAGTATTTTATTTTTAACTTCTTTAAAACATTTTCTTTTTTATATTCCTTTATATATTTATATATATATGTATTTTTATGTATTTGTGTATGTATGTGCATATGTATTTGTATGTGCATACGTATACATACATCTTGTTATATTTTACCTTAAATATTTTTATCTTTTTTCTATCTCTTGTTTCTAATATCTTATAATTTCTATTTCAAACCTATATTTTGTTCTAGTTCATACACTGTATAACTTATATCATGTATGATTACCTTAACACGGGCATTAGCCTAGTATGGTAATCAAGAAAAAAAAACATAAAAGTGTATTTTCAAAAATTGTATGAAATAAAAAATAAAAAAAATGTATTACGAAGCGGTCTTAAATCCTATTTAAAGTTATTATTTTTAAACACCTCTTCAGAACAAGTACCTTTGTTTGTTTTAATTTTTCTAAAGGTTATTAAGAGCACGGGCTGGCAACGCATAGACCGCCGGGAATCTATGGTTTTTCATACTGAAATTGTTTCACGGGTGTCACCTAATCAAGAAGCCGACCGACCCGAAGATAACACTGAACGAGCAACGCATCCTGTGCTTCACCCAATCCGACAACGTACGAGTTATCAGCTACAATGGACCCCGGCCGTCTGCTCCTATAAAAGAGATCACCAACTGCTAACGAGGGCTTATCTTCAACTTATCATTAAAGGGACTACACGTCCCTTGTTGCTAGATTCTCCAATTGAAACTGTTGTACTGTACTGTTTATTATTTAAATAAATAAATTAAGTTCACCGAATATTCATTTAACGTGTCTGGTGTGTAATGGGTTAAAGAGATATAATATCAGTAATTTTTTGCGGAACGCTAAAAATATAAACCATAAATTGACTAATTTCGGAATAAATAAACTCAAATGTAATGACTGTTCCTGGTTTTATTTTGGACAAACAACTCGCAATTTTGAAATAAGAATCAAATAACATTAAAGGTGTCTTAATAATAATATTTTTTCCGTACATTGAAAATAACCATAGTTTAAAAAAAAATACGGGGATAAAATAATATTCTTCATATTAACCATAAAGAAAAACGCTTAGATAACTCAGAAGCCTTGGAAAAAAATCCCTTAAAAATAATGAATCCATTATCAATATACAAAAAATATTATCCTAGAGCCCTTTCATGGTTATGTTCCCCCACCTACTCTTCATTAATCCCTAGCCATCCTCCACACCTACCTTAGTAATAATACATTATACCCACCCACTATTTTGTAATTGTCAAGTCAGTATACGTTTGTCTTGAGAAAGGAACGGTCGTTCCGAAACCTGTCGGCTTTAAACAAATATAAAAATGGTTCAAACAAAGTTACATTGTTTCATTTATCTGTTATATATAATATTCACCCACTTTTTGTCTTCCCTTAGTTTGTAATCGGCACCAGAAGAATAATAGAGGAAAACATTGGCGTTATTTTTTGGGAGAACTTTTCATCCATGCTTTGCAAATGCCACAAACTCCATCGCTTATGTTGTTCAACTTCAATGCCTCTTTCAAACAGTTTAAAATAGAACAAACATCGAATCTCTACGACATCATCTCTTCTGCGTTTACTCTAGGTGAAGATGGAAATACAAAAACCGACAAGTCTTTATCAGAGCAGTTGACCGTAAGAACGATTCGTCAAAACGACCCGATCTTATGTGACAAAAATGTCAAACGTATTCACATCTAAGCGTGCGTTTGGTGTGTTTCCCCACCAAGTATGGGTGCGGAAGGGATCAATGGCGCTAGTTCCACAGAGCATACCAATATAATAAGAACATCATATCTACCTCAATTCATGTTGGGCATAGCAGCACTTTGCCGTCGTCAGCACATGAGAATCGGTGATCAGCGCCCCCTGGCACCGCAACCTCCCTTTTGGCCCCCAGTTTTTCACATCAATAGTGTCGGTACTCATAATTGCAGCCTGGAATACCAGTTAAACGACCAGCTTAATTACATCCATGTAATAGTAATATAATGCGAAGACACCGTCTCGACATGACATTGGATTACCCCAAATAAATAATGCTAACGTGTTCACAGAACTAGCTTTGTACACGAGGTCAGCTGAAGACGTGTTGGAAATTGAATGAAAGTTTAAATGATTTTTGCCTGAGTGGTTTTTGTTTATTTGTTTATTAAGACACATACAGTACATAAAAATACAAGTATTTACATAGGTATGTTAAATTAAATTATTTTATGGTTATGTCCCTATTACGTTAGTCCATAGAATGTCATTTGGTAGTTACGCCTGAGATATGAACGGGTCTTAAAACTTTATTAGTGAATGAATGAGTAATAATAATAAAAAGTGAGAAAAGGGGATGGAGAGGGAGATTAAAGAGACATTTAAAAATCAAGAATTAAATGCTCACTAATTGTAATTGAACGATTAAAGTTTAATGAAAAGTTAAGAAGTTAAGGGTAAGTAGTTTCAAATCAATTTATATCATAAAAAAGGATATCCCAATGAGACCGTTTATTAGTGCTAGTGGTGCATCGACGAACAAACTCTTCCAACATCTTTCGAGAAACTGTAAAAACTGATTTATGGGTTAAGGATTCCACAGATCTGATCAGTTAGCTCAAAAGGGTTAAGACTGAGGAAGGAGGTGTCCTAGTCAGTTTTGACGTAGTGTCCCTTTTCAAAAATGTACCTCTAGAAGACTCCATGACAATGCTTAGGGAGATCTATGAGGAAAAAATTTGCAAACTTTTTGAACACTGCCTCAAAACGGGATATTTTCCATTCCAGGGTGAACTTTTTAAACAAATTGAAGGAGTTGCGATGGGAAGTCCGTTGTGGCTAGTACTAGCCAATTTCTTATTGAGAAGTTTGAAGAAGTGGCACTTGATACAGCTTCGGCTCTTCCCAAAGTATGTCGTAGTGTCGATGATGTTTTCGCCATCTGTCCTCATGGAACAGAGAAACTGAACGAATTTCTGGATCATCTTAATTCACTCCACAGTAAAATTAAGTTCACAACGGAGGTGGAAAACGGTGATAAAATCCTGCCTTTTCTAGATGTGGAGGTGATGCGAAAAGAAGATGGTAATCTAGGACACACTGTATATAGAAAACCAATGCTCACAAATCGGTATCTACATGCCAATACGCATCACCACCCAGCGTAGAAGAGAGGACTTATCCATACGTTGGAATATGTGAAGAAACAAAAATCGGAACAGAACTTACGAAGCTGACCAACGGCAAGGCAAATAAGGAAAATCATAAGAGCCAAATCTACACCAAACGAAGACAGAGTTGAACAAGAGTCAAAAGGCTTCGCTTTCCTGCCCTACGTTTACTTATGTATTAGACAGAATTGCCAGGCTGTTGAGAAAAGATAGCATAAAGATGGTCTTTGGAACCACAACTAAAATTCAAGACTTATTGAGTGAGGTCTGCAAAGACTAAGTTTCCTCTGGAAGCAGATGGAGTGTTTAAACTCAGCTGTTCCGGATATGACAAAGTTTATGAAGGCAAGACAGAGCAGATGATTTCCAAAAGGATAGCATAACACTTTTGTGCTTGTAAACTCGGCCACCCTGATAAATTGGTAATCGATGAGCACTTAATCGAAACCGGCCATTACTTTGAATTTGTTCCTGCGGTCCTGGGAAGACCCAAAATTTATAGAGCACGCCTGATTATGGAGGAAATAGAAATCTACAAAAATCCAATTAATATTAATAGAGACGACGGAGCTAAGTTCAATAACTCTTGGTATCCGGTAATTGACGGCTACACCAAAGCTAAACGCAAAAAACCATGTCTAAGTATACTATAATACAAGTTCGTTTTATACCTTTATATTGACAGTATTCGCCTTAACCATTTTTATTCTAATTATAATATTCTAACCATTGTGATTTCTAATTCTAGAATTCATCAAAAGAAGTCGCCAATTCCATCGGCAACTCGCATAGGAACGTGCCCGTGCGAGTAGAAATACTACGATTTAGTGAATTTGCAGTTCCCCTCCGCGGCTACGAGGCCACTGCCTGCCACGGTTATTTTGTACCGGTGACAAGCGACCACTAAATGACAGTGGATTCGGGGAACAGTTTTTTGGAACCAGTTCTTATTATAGTACGCCTGATTATGGAGGCAATTGAAATCTACAACATTCTGAAATATAATGTAATACCAGCTCGTAGTGTAGTGGAGCTGGCAATACGGTATTGCTTCCAAATAAATAAGCACATACTTCACCACTAACAATTACACATCTACAGTATCTGCCGGATCAGCTCTGATGATGGACACTGCAACGCTCTCCGAAACGTTGGCTAAAGAAGGAAGTAGCGCAACACGGCATTACACCCCAAATACAAACAACGAAAAAAAAAATTTGGTGAGTTACTTGCTGCATTAGTGTTATTGGATTCCATATGAAAAATAGAAGTGTGCCTAGTACGCCTCATTGCGACATTTGAACCAATGACGGATCGCAATTCAAGACTATCTATTTTATTATTTAGCAGGTTATATAGAAACAACAGATCTGAAAATGTGCGTCTTTTTTGTAAACTTAACATGTTGTTTGTAGTTTTTTTGTATTTGTTGAGTAAATGTTTTAAAAATTTATTCTGTATACTTTCTACTATATCTATGTATGTATCTATACCTAATATACTGAGGATTCCATGCCGTGGACGCATACTCCAGTCTGACCAATGAATAAAACAATATTTCTAGAGTTTTAGCACTTTTGAAAGCTTTACATATTTTTAATAGGAAACCTAGCTAGTTAAAAGGGTTATTTTCTATCATTTTAGTGGCTAGAGTATTTCAATGAATTAGTTTTGAAACTTGATATATTCTTACCAAGTGTCTGGTTTGAGTGGGATCCCTCGTAAATTCCCACTTGAAAGTACTTTGTTCGGTGTTGTTGGTACTACCTGCAATGGTACAAAAGGAAAATAATTGTTTGTTGGTTAGTGAGAGATCCATGAAAGTACTTTGTTCGGTGTTGTTGGTACTACCTGCAATGGTACAAAAGGAAAATAATTGTTTGTTGGTTAGTGAGAGATCCATGAAAGTACTTTGTTCGGTGTTGTTGGTACTACCTGCAATGGTACAAAAGGAAAATAATTGTTTGTTGGTTAGTGAGAGATCCATGAAAGTACTTTGTTCGGTGTTGTTGGTACTACCTGCAATGGTACAAAAGGAAAATAATTGTTTGTTGGTTAGTGAGAGATCCATGAAAGTACTTTGTTCGGTGTTGTTGGTACTACCTGCAATGGTACAAAAGGAAAATAATTGTTTGTTGGTTAGTGAGAGATCCATGAAAGTACTTTGTTCGGTGTTGTTGGTACTACCTGCAATGGTACAAAAGGAAAATAATTGTTTGTTGGTTAGTGAGAGATCCATGAAAGTACTTTGTTCGGTGTTGTTGGTACTACCTGCAATGGTACAAAAGGAAAATAATTGTTTGTTGGTTAGTGAGAGATCCATGAAAGTACTTTGTTCGGTGTTGTTGGTACTACCTGCAATGGTACAAAAGGAAAATAATTGTTTGTTGGTTAGTGAGAGATCCATGAAAGTACTTTGTTCGGTGTTGTTGGTACTACCTGCAATGGTACAAAAGGAAAATAATTGTTTGTTGGTTAGTGAGAGATCCATGAAACTACTTTGTTCGGTGTTGTTGGTACTACCTGCAATGGTACAAAAGGAAAATAATTGTTTGTTGGTTAGTGAGAGATCCATGAAAATACATTACTCTCAGTATTGTCCTGCCGAAAGATCACCATTCAGGGCCGAAACATTACTTGAAATGGCATTAACTGTATTTGGTGATCTGATATATCATAACATCACCAATAAAAATGCTATAACTTCATTTCATGCCAAATAAATTTTTAACTCTAGTTTATAATTATAAAATAACTCCTTTACCAAGCTCAAGAGCTAACTCTTTTAATTGGCGAAGAAATCCAATAAAATTATATATTTAACTACTTTGTTTTTGCCACAATATTATGTTCTAATACTGTAACAATATCATAAATTAAGCAATGAAAAATTAAAAAAAATCGAATGCAGTTTACACGCGGTAGGAGCGAAACTTTACCAAAACAATTTCAAATTGTAAATTCAAATACTTGAAATATGAAGTCATAATCTAAGCGCGCAATGAACGCAGTTGATACGTCGCAGGTGCAGTAATCGTCGTTTCCGTTTCTTCCGAAATCCAAGTTACAGCGGGGCGAAAGAAGTTTCACTTAAAAAAAAGATCTGATTTCTCAAATGCTTCCCAACCTCCCTCTTCTCCATCTTTATCGGCTTCTCCCTCCTCCTTTCCGCATAACAACTAACCCATTTGGGGACGCCGTAGTCGCACTGGCTTCGCGCAGTTTAGACCCTTTTGTAGTGATTACTTATTTATTTATTAAATATACATGGTATAAATATACCATAAACACTGGTTATATTAAATGAAGAAGTGACACCAGAGATAAAATTAAAATCTAAAGTATAACTAAAATTAATATTGATTGAAATAAATTTGATAGAATAGCCCTCTTGTACCTACCTTCCGTGCAATTAAAAAGATCTGCCACATCTGCATATATATTGGTATTTTTTAATTTATTTAATAAATGTTACAAAAATGTATGTATTGTAGAGCTGTGGTGGTGTTACAATGCTAGACAGTCATAGAGCCCAGGATATTTGTTCTAATGCTGTTTGAAAAAGGAGTAAAGCTCTCATTATTGAAGCAATCTTTGTGTATTTGTAAAATTGTGATTTTTTTATAAATAAAATGAAGTGAAGGTACTTTAAAATCTTCAAATAATTTGATGGTGGGGTAATAATATGGCTTTTTTAAATTATTTTTTCATTGATTTCCAATGGTAAAAGAGAAGTTTTTAATGCACCGCCCCAAACAACAATTCCATACTGTAGCACTGATTGGATTAAGGAAAAGTAAATAGTTCCTAATATACTAATATTTAAAATGCTTCGAATTCTAATGAAAATGTACACTAATTTTCCTAGTCTCTCAACTGTTGTGCTGATTTGTATCTTCCATTTCATATTACTATCTACAGTTATCCCACGGTATTTAACATTGGTTTTAACAGTGAGTACAGAGCAATCCGGTTTACATAGATGTGAATTTGAATTATATGAGTGGATACATATATTTAGGTTTTCAGGGGAATCCTTTTTAGTCAGAGTGAAAGGAATTACAAATTGTTCACACTTTATGAATACTCAAGAGCGTACCTAAAGCATTCACTGTAATGGCTACAGTGTATGCCGTTTGGTGAAAATCGCGTTTGAGGATAGGTGCAGTAGGGATTGTATATACATGTACGTATTTACTGAACAGGCTAGCAGAATGTAGGCTGTACTAATATGCAACAGTTCTTTTAATGGACCTCCTTGCTCACTTGCCTCACTGCTAGTCAAGTGATCAAACCGCCGACAGCAGATACTCGGAAATATACATCGTTAAATACTTTATAAAATTAAGTACAGAAACCTTACCATCGCTAAATCCGACGGTTATGCATAGAGCAATTATTATCGTAATTAAGAAGTTTTTAAGCATGTTGTGCAATATTGTGTTTGCATGAAAACTGGTACACAATATAATATTTGTTGAAGTGTTTTAAAATATTTTGAAGAAAGATTGTTCTGTCAGGTGAAAACGAGACTATCTTTTTAGAACAATAATTTAAATTTTTAGTGCTTTCTATTTATTTTGTATGGCTTGGCATCAAGGTTCGCATTGAATGTAATGAACAAGGGGGTAGAGCGGTGATTCTCTAGAAAGTCGTTACGTAGCTGGAAGTCCATTTTCTGCTGGGAAATTTACATTTACTGCAACACAAGTGGCGTTCTGCGACTTTGAATGCATTTGCAATGATATATATTTATAATACGAATAGCTTATATTAGCGGCTTCACTCGCATGGTATTAGGGTGAAATTACTGTATAAGTAAAGTATTTTCCTATGGGAATGAAATCGGGATAAAAAGTAGTCTTTGTCATTTTCCAGTACTACAATTATCTCTGTATAAGAAGATCACGTCAATCGGTTATATTATTATTTAGGATTTCAGAGTAGGCACTTTCTATTACATAAATAAATATTAAATTCAGTTCAGTTCTATCATGCGTACATACACCGAAAACCAACTGTTGGTATAAATTAACGTACTTAAAGATTTTAAAAAAAAATTACCAACAAAATATATAAATTTACACTTAATAGATATTTTAAATAGTGTCTATTTAAAATATTAGGCAAAAAATTAGGCAAGTACTTCAAATAAATTCAAATATTTAATTAGTTTCGAAAATATTTTTCACCTTTTTGCAATAGCTTTTGTAATGATTAAAAAACTTTTCAGATTTATTGACATATGGTTGTAATAATTTTTACATAAAAGTATTTGTAACAAGTTGTGTGCACCCTCCTAAATATATTTTATTTATGGTTTCGGTGTGTGGCACCTCTAGTGCTTACCCATTGACATTTGGGATTTGGTTATATTGCGAACCCTGCAATATTTTGTAATGCAACAGTTGTTGATCCTGCACAGATTCAAATGAGCATATTTGAAAAGAAAGCTCGCCATTCTTTGTGGAGCAGCCGAAAGCTTTAAGGCGGTCCTCTCGACCGCAACACGACGGATCTTTTTTGAAGATCGCTAAGATCGTGATTGTGAACCGTGGACGCCATACTCGCCATCTTGGGAGCTGACTGGAAAACATCCTGGAGGGATGATTGGCATCTAGTCCTGCCCTTCTCACGATCTAAGATTCGTTCCACAAAAGGAGATTTCATCATGCGTCATTTCTACTAACCACGGTACCAGTTAAGTTCTAGCCTCGGTTATTAAAGTCCTTATAAAACTTGTCCCGATTTACACAGTGTTAAAACGGTAAAAGTTTGATAATCTATTGTTTTTCTTGGGAATCATATTCAGAGAATCAAAATTTATATATCAAGTAAATAATTACGGTAGTTAAGTGAATTATATTGAACTTTTAGTGAGAAAGTGACGTTTGGTGGTGATACTTCTCGTATGCAGGAAACTAACAATATTGTAGTTTATAAGTGTTAAAATATATACTTCTATAATGAAAAATTAGTTTAACAACATTGAAATTAGTGGTTAATAATTAAAGTGCGTCGCAAACCAAAACTTAACCCTGCGGCATAATATATTTTAATGTGCAAAAATACAAATAATCTCTTTTTATTTCCTAAATAACTGTAAGTAATAGTGTTGTTCCACGGCACCTACCTAATGGTAAAATAATCGCTCAAATCGGAATAGAAACATTCTACTTTTAAAAGGTAAATTCTGGCTGTAGTTAATAATTAATTTAAAACAAAATTGACTAACTTAACATCATTATAAAATAAAGTCGCTCCCGCTGTGCGCTTAGATTTTTCAACAACGTAACGGATTTTCATGCGGTTTTCACCAACAGATAAAATGATTCACGGGGAGTGTTTTTAGGTATATGTTATGTATATATTATTATATTACTAGCTGGGCCCGTTGCAAAAGCAACTAACGGGTTAAAACACTATGCGATTTGACGTGTGAACGTGGATGAAGCGAGGAGGAGTGTGTGTTAAATTAAATATATGAAGAAACCTGAGGTTACAGTGACCTTGCAACGCATGCCGGGTACCCGTTGTATATAATGTTATGTAGTGTAGCGCTTGGTTTAAAATGTAATTTCCCAGGAATTAGAATGGAACCATTACAGTTAAGTTGACCCCGAGGTTATAGTGGCCTTGCAACGCATGCCGAGTAACCGTTGTATATCATTATATATATTGCAGGCACTTGGTGTAAAATGTTATTTCCCGGGAATTGAGATGGAACAATACAGTTAAGTTGACCCCGAGGTAACAGTGACCTTGCAACGCATGCCGGGTACCCGTTGTATGTAATGTTATATATTGCAGGCGCTTGCATTAAAATGTTATTTCCCGGGAATTGGGATGGAACCATTACAGTTAAGTTGACCCCGAGGTTACAGTGGCCTTGCAACGCATGCCGGGTACCCATTGTATAGAATGTTATATAGTTCAGGCGCTTGCATTATAATGTAGTTTTCCGGGATTTGGGATGGAACCATTACAGTTTAATTGACCCCGAGGTTAAAGTGGCTTTGCAACGCATGCCGGGTACCCGCTGTATATAATTTATTTGTTTACGGACAAAAAGTCCATTAACAATATAAAACACGTCACTAACTTATATCTCCCTCTTATCCTTTCCCTCCTTATCCCCTTCCCCATCCTTCTTTTATATCCATATCTTCCATATTTTCCAGGGCCTCCTGTGTGGAGATCATGTTAAAAAAAAATTCTTCTTCTCCTTCCTTTCCCTTTAAAAACCCTCCGCACAGCATCCTCAAAGATGACATAGGCCCCTAGGATTCAGAACGGGCATTTTCTCGCGTAATTTCGTGATGCCTGAGCTCATTTTTGTATTAAAAAACTGTATGTATTTGTCTAGGTCTTGGTGGCGGATACGTTTGCCCAACCACTGCGTGGCTGGCTGGATCAGAGGAGACTGATTGAGGGAGAATTTTGACCACTCCAGCCTGATTCTCCCAACCCTTCGCCTTGCACCGCAGTGTGAGGAATAGATTCATACGTCCGTTATTCCTGGCCACACTGACCCCCAGATTCCTACCCACCCCTCATACCCTTTTCCTTCCCAGAACTCTCATCTCCTTCCTTTCCTAAAAAAATCCTCCACACAGCATCCCAAAAGATGACATAGGCCCTGACGGAAATTATTTTCCCCACGGCCTCCTGTGTGGAGCTCCTGGGTGTGGGAGATGCTGAGTGGAGGTTTTTTTAAGGCAAAGAAGAAGAGGAGAGTTCTGGGAAGGAAAAGGGTTAAGGGGTGGGTTGGAATCTGGGGTTCAGTGAGTCCTGATCATCCGCCTCCAAGACCTAGATAAACCTCACCCCATGAACCCGGGCACCCCTACTATATCACCAAACGTAGCGAACCACTTGGGGTGACCTGCGGTAGTGGTGTTGGTTATCCAATAAAAGTTCCCGGGGAGGCGCGGCGGTACCCATTCCCGCCTCCCAATTTATAATTTATTGGTCTGATACAGACATCAAATCGATAGGTACATTTGTCACATTTTCTTAGAAACAACAACTAAGGTTTATTACAATAAAAATAAAAAATTGATTTCATAGTGCGCAGGTAGGTACTTAATAGACTTATAGTATTTTTTTCCAAAACGGCGCTACAAAAATGAATTTTTCTGAATTTTTTAGAAACAATAATTTTGTTTTATTCGAGAAAAAAAAAACAGAAAAAATATTCTTTCAAAGCGTACTCTACTCCCCCCTCCTTCCTCCATCCCGCAAACCCCACTCCCGAGTTCCCCTTCCCCTTCCCAGGTTACCCCCCTCCCCCCTCCCTGGTTTTCCTCCCCCCCTCCCGCGCTTCCTTAATTCATTGCCGGTACATTTAGTTTTCACACAGCTCGCGTGCCTCCTATTGAAATATTTTTATGCAAATTTCGTTATGCCAGAGCTCACCAGTAGTTTTATACAAACCTTGTCCTAAAAATAACAAAAAATAAATAAAAAAACCTCAATTTTTCAAGTTAATTTTAAGGTTCCGTCAAAGTTCTGTTCAAATTCTATTCAAGTTCCGTAATTATTTCAGTTTTAACATAATAAGTATAAGTAAATAATAATAAATATAATAATTATCCCGATCAACTTCAAGCAATTTCGTTATATATTTACAAAAAAAATACATAAGCAAAATCATCAGATGATTCCGAGTAAGTTATGTGCAGGTAGGTACCTACATAGATTAAAAAGTGACCATCTTGAGTGATTTATTTAATTTCATATCATTAAATATTTAAATGAAAGAATACTGTTCCTAAGCCGGTAGGTACCTACCTGGTAAACCCCTAGAAAAATTACATTGTTGTAGGTACCTACCTACGCGTTTTCTCAATAACAATTGCGTCAACATTACGTATATTGTTACTTTTCTATCGATGGAACGGTAGGTACCTGCCCCGTTATAAATTGAATTTTTTTCATATGGCAGAACCATAGACATCCAAATTCAATAGACAAGTACTTAAAGGTGAGGGGAAAAATCAACTATGGCGGTACGAAGAGGGGGAAGATGACTGTGATTAGTTTAAAAATGAATCTGACAGTATATAGGCATCTCGCATTATAATATCACCATTTAGTTCTTAAAAATAACATCTGCTTTTTAATGAATAGACCTTTTTAAGTGGGAGCGCGAATTGCTCGCTACGTTATTAACATATTTGTGAAGTCTGAATAAGCAAAGTAAAGTTCGCATCTTTTCACAGACAACTATTTTGTTGCCGTATTTAGTTAAGACACTTTTACAAATGTTTCATAATTTACTTACCCCTGTAATCAGCGACGAGCACATTCGAGAACCGCCCACATTCGTGATGATCGACATATTTTAGGGTTATCACAACCGCTCTGTTACTATAATTACATAGTATAAAATAAAGTCACTCAAAATGTATGTGCGCATTGAACTTTTAAAATACGCAACGGATTTTCATGCGGTTTTCACCAATAGATAGAGTGATTCAAGAGAAAGTTTTATATGTATATTTCATGCTTATTATAGTAGAGAAAAGCCGAGAAATTCAAATATTCAATTCAGGCAGCGGGCAGCAGGCAAGCGGGTGGTGAGGATTTTATAAAGGTTGGGTAATGGCGTTGTGTTTCGTTAGCCACAGCAACGTGTGGCCGGGTCTGCTAGTTAATAAAAATAATGTAATTATCTCTTTTAATTAAAATTATTTTACTTAAATTATTTCACACGTTATTTAATTACAATAATACGTAGCACGCAGCAGTTTCATTATTATTTGCTCCTTTTTGTAGATACTCTTAGTATCGCCCCAACTGCTTGAAATGGCTTTAGGCGTGTTTAGTGACCAGATTTACATAGATAGGTACTTCTCACCACCACATCGACGCATTGTGTATAGGCAACAACTTCCCCCCTCCCCCCTAAACCTACCGACTTATCTGGATTCTGCAAATCGAATCGTGCGTAGCCAGGAGTGGGGTATTAATTGGAATATTTTGACGACGAAGGTACTTTTTATTTATTTTTTGGGAATAATATTTTTTGTTTAGGTACATTTAAGCAAACATATATCAGCAGAAACTTAGTAAAACAGCATTATATACCTACACCGACACAGTAACAGTATTCTCAGACTATGCATAATATTGTTTAAAGAAATAATATTTATATAATATATATAACTTCCATTAAATTATTTCTTACATTGTCTATGGACAATGGAAGAAGAGAAAAGAAAAAGACAAAAAGGGTTAAGGATAACATTATATTTGTGAGAACAGCATTCAATAAACAACTTACAGAGGTTTAAATAACGTACAAAAATAACAGCACAGCTTAAGAGAAAACAACATAACATGTACCTACAGGAGTTATATTACCGATGCT
The DNA here is from genome assembly GCA_929108145.2 of Limnephilus rhombicus. NCBI lineage: Eukaryota > Metazoa > Arthropoda > Insecta > Trichoptera > Limnephilidae > Limnephilus > Limnephilus rhombicus. The sequence continues at coordinate 33,982,899 of OV815277.1, read as the reverse complement.
AAAAACAGTACAATAATAACAGCTGAATAAAAATATATTAAAAAGATGAGCCAACATAGTAAGAAGGTATTAATCTGTTGACTGTGATGACGGCCGTGACCTTGGGAAAAAATTACACGCCGAAAAATCATAGATACGAAGGTCTCCGTAGTCGAGGGGTAACGCTCTCAACTAGCAAGCGGAAGGTCACGGGTTCGAAACCCAACGTGCAAATTAAGAATTTGAATTATTTCACAATTTACTAATTAAAAATAATTTTTAAATGTTTACCGCACGTTCTAGAGTGGAGAATACTATCATTGATCAGATCTGAAGAGCCAGATTTCCCCATCGTCCTCTTCACAATCTCCTACCACTCCCCACTATCTTCAACCTCATAACATACCCCAATTGGGGATGCCATAGTCTCATTGGCTCCAGACAGTTGAGGGCAGTTGGGACTCTTGTACGCTTTCATTTATAAAAAAAGAATATAAAAAAGATAATTTATTCCAACACCGTCAGAGAAGCTGTGTATATCAAATAAAAAATATTTTCTAATGAAATATTTAGCGAAAGCTATTCTGACCTTATTCTTCTTACAGTTCCTACGTAAACAAGGGTAAAAATTGCTTAAAGAAATTTCATCAATTTTAGTTTGGAGGACTCCGGAGTCCCTCCCACAGTTGATAGGCTAAGGGCTTTTAACCAGCCAGATGTTCTTACGATCGTACAAGGCGGTTTCAATGAGAAAGATTAATTATTCTCTTTACCAGCTTTTTAAATTATAACTCAATATCAATTTTATTTCATTCCAAATTTGCTTTAATTTATTCCGACATCCAAAAATGTTGAAAGGCGTGATGACAAAACTATTAAAATTATGTCCTTTTTGTAATTATTTTTTTATCATTTTTATAATATATTAAGTTTTTATAATTTTTCAATAATATTTAAGCAAAATAAATGTGCAAAAATATATTAATTTGTAAGACCGTAAATAGATAGACAAATCAAAGAAATTTTCGTCAAAGTGTTCGGATATTTTTTTCAAAGATTTAATTTCATCTAAAATTAAAATTTTGAAATATGCGTTTACTAGATAACGTATTGATTTACAATAATGTATGATTACATAATATAAAATACGTCTTGGAAAATAAGATTTTTCGTTTCAAAATTCAACAAATCTGCCAAAGACCCATGGTATAACCTTATTATACTAAAAATTACCATTTTTTCTCAAAATTTAAAACATGCGTTATCTAGATAAAAGAACAATATTTCGAAATCGATTTATGATTTTTGGTGGAAAAGAGACAATACGTCTAAAATTTGATTTAAAAATGACATATTTTCTTACGATCGAAAACAACCTAATGCGATAAACAATAATTAAAACAGAATAAACATTGTCTAGTGAGGCGGGTAACTTACTAACATTAACTAAAAAAAAATCAATAAACGCCCGGGTTGCCGGGAATTAAATTAATTATTATTATTTTTTTAATGTAGAAAAGTTGCTGAAATAAACATTATTATTATTTTTTCTATTACACCGTTGTGTAAATGGTAAATTAATTACAATTAAATTTTTACACAGATGACATCGGCATAGTTTAGCAAATGAGTATACCAAAGACAACATAACAGGTAAAAATTTCGATGCTTAAAACAACTTTTTATGTCATGATATTATTTTATTATTATTCAAATAATCATTTGTGGCAACCTATTGTTTACTACTAAACCTTTTGTGAAAATGAAAAAAAAAATAATTTAATAAATATAGCCATTTCATTTTCCAGAAAATAAAATCGCTTTCGTATAAACTTGTCTTTTCGACTTCCCTGAATTAGTCATCAATTTTGAAAAATAATGTAGTCTAACATCGGTGTATTTGTCAGCAATAGCTCTTATTAGGTTGTGAATGTGATTTTCGGTAGGAAATTGATCGAATTGATGACTATATAATGAATGAAATAGGTTTGTAGCTAGAAATGCCTTTAAAATTTTACCTACAATCCAAGATTTTTTAAATTTTGGTGATATAACGGTTCCTCCACTTTGTGACAGAAGTTTTTTTAAGAGAACTTCTGTTTTCCAACAAACATCAATTACATCCTTTGAAGGATAAAGTAATCCACCTTTGTCTTTAATTACAATCAATCTATGTTCCGGGTATATTTCATTCGAAAACAGAGCGTTAATGCACTGATTGCAGTGTAGTTTTTTTCCTAAGTGTCGAACGATAAACCCTGAAATGTATGTCACCACAATGAGGTTAAATTGAACGGTAACTAAGTCTTGGCTTAAATAATTATCTATTTCGTCAAAATAACATAAGCTATCGTCATTGTCGCTAGAGTTTTTAAAATATGTACCGGATGTCATATTTATTCTTTCTATTGCTGATGAACAGTTTAAAACTGAAATTTGTTCAAACGGAATACAATTGCCTGTTGTTGTTTGTTTTAGTTCCATGTGAACTAGCGATTTTTTATAAATAGACATAAATTGCCGAGCTGTTGGGTTATTGTTAAATCCTCCAGCCGATCTAACGTTGCAAAAAAATAATTCTAAATGGTCTTGTGAGCATTTATACAAAGGTATGTATTTTAATAGTTGCTTCTCTTCTATTAAAGTATTGTACAACCGTTTTGTGCTTTCTATACAAATACAAAAACCGAGGAAACCTGTTTTTCGATTCGTATTTATAATATTTTTGTTGTTTGCTGCAATGCGTATATTTTGTAAGTAATATATGGCTTTGCTCAAAAATTTTAAAAATGTATTGTGATTTTCGGCATTTATTGGCTTTTTAAAACCAAACTGATGCAAATTACGCGAATTTAAAATATCAAATAAATCATTAATCAGTCTTAAAAAGAATACGGTTCCTTCTACACCTTCAAATTCTTTTAGTTTTAAATCGTTTCTACAAAATTCTAAAGCATTCGCACAGCTGTTGCTAAATAATTGTGAGGCTAAATTTACCTTCATTTTGTTGTTATGGAAATCAATATGAATTGGCCTTAATTTATTTGCGACGTGGAGTTTTTCACGCACCTGAATCTCATTCAATTTACAAAGATAATTCCAATTTATTTCATGTCCTTTACTATCAATCAATATCTTTTTTGCTTCGAATGCATTACGCACTAGCTTCAGCATGTGACAAGCGTCAAGAAAAATGGCCACTTCCTTTTTAGTAACCGGATGAATGAAGGATGGTTTCAAGTTATTATTCTCTAATGAACAACCAAGTATCTTAGCCATAGAAATATTGGAGGGACAACCATCGAACGTCATGGACACAATATCAATACCCACTTTATCAGCTTCCTCTAAACACTCAAGCACCAGGTCAGCTCTTTGCCGACCAGATACGCCATCCACAAGAAAGTAACCAACGGGTACTTTCCAATTGGCGTTTATAGCAACAATCATGAAAACGAGTGCCTCTTTTGCAACGGACTGACCGTGGTGGAGTTTGTCTCCGCCAAATCCAAAGTCTACGTAGCCATGATGATTATTTCCATCCCACTCCACAAGTTGTCTTATGGCCATCTCGTCTATGACCAAATTGCAAACAAGTTTATATCCTGTAGACGAAGCTTTTAACTCCAAAGCACGAAAAGACTCTTTTGTAAAACCAGGTCGTCCATCAATCACTTGAAGCCATTTGCACAATGTTCGTGGGGCAGGAAGGCAAAAATCAAAATATTCTCGAACGTACTGATAAGCTTTGGGAGAATAAAAGTTAAGGGTAAAAGCAAATGCTCTAAGTGATGCGGAATATTTTCGAGATAACTTAAGCTTTTTGTTTTTCGTTACTACTCTTTTAACGAGCTCAAAACATTTAGAATTAGCTAAAATATCGTCATGTGAGGTTGGATTTGATTTACATTTTTCCAGTTTGTAAGTAAGTTGCGAGATTTTACGTTTATAAACAACGTTAATTTTTTTTAATTTTCTAATTAGTAACTTACTTTCTAATAATAAGTTTTCCATTTTTTTGTAATTGACTTCAATTGGTTTATTTTTTTGAGTGGTTTTTGATATAATAAGTGGTTCTTCCATAAAGGCGGGTTGGGGTTCCTGAATCTGGGGAATAGAGACATAATATTATATTTTTAGGTATAAAAACATTTAGTCAGTTACTAGAGTGGTCCGCATACTACATAATAGTACAATGTGTTTTTGAAGTCATCAAAGGTCAATAATCAATTGGTACTCACAATGCTTTCTGGAATAGTAGTGGGTACCATACAACTGACGAGCACACATGACTGAGCAGCTGCAGCTACGGCCTCGATCTCCGTCAAGCACATAGTCATAGGTTCTGGTTCGCATTCCTTTTCGAAACGAGACAAAGTTGACAATATTAGGTATATAATCATTATTGCAATTCGATAATTTACATATTTATTACAAATTTGTGACATGCACTATCAATAAAATATTAATTTAAAGGATAATTATATAAAAGAATGAACTCACGACGTGTGTGCTGTGTAGAGCAGGTGCGCAAGAAACGAGAGAAAAATCAGAATCCTCTTGAGGGTTCATCCATCCATAAGTATTATTGATCGTTTCATCAGCTAGAGAAAGACATACATATGATTTCTCAGAGAAGTTGTCGCTTAATTTCTGAAATGGATAGATAATAAAATTTAAATAATTACATGTAATGAATAACTACAAAAAAGAATTATTAGTCATTAAAGAATTTATATACTAACGATAATTCTTTCTGTAACAGGTGATAAAGAGACCGATGGAATCGCACCTGCACGTAGCACACGTGTGCCCTGTTTGTTTATTATAAAATCTGTCTCTTTGAAATGTTCTGAGCAGATACGAAGGTTACGAACACTTGTCTGCTCACTTTTACCGGATGAAAGTCGCCACATTGTCTTCAAGTCTTCGTTTTTGGGAAATCTTTAAGAAAATAATAAAATTTCACTTTTAAGAAGATAATAGAAAAGAAAAACAACTCATAAACAAATGAAATTTTATACACACAGCTTTTACCAGCGATTCCTAAGAGTATTTGGAGTCAAAATTTAGATGTAGTTTTGTCGTCCGATGACACTTTTTCAATTAAAAACAAAAAACGTGTTTTCCATACATATACATACTCGGAATAACCTAGAGCATTACGCGATATGCACTCGTTCTCGTTCCAACAGTACCGTACATACGAAACAACGCGCTTACCTAACACGTGGTCCGCTGAGACGTGACAGTGTGATCCAAAGATAATATAGATAGATAGAAAAATATTTTATTTTAAATTTTGATTGATAAAAAATATCATCGGACAGCAAAATGACACATACATTTTTCATTCCAAACATGCTCACTGTATCTACATTTTACTTCTAAACATACCACGAAGGAGTACATAATTAAGAAAGCAAAATATACAATACGGCCTAATAAATAAAACCATACTTTATTCCACCTTTAACCCCTTACTATTTATCTTATTTTAACCAACTATTTATCTTATATTAACGGTTGTTTATGAGTTGCGTAAAATTCAAAACTCGTTTAGTAATAAGGCCCTTAAAGTATGATAAATTTAAAAATTATTGGTATATTATCCTTTATTAATACGACGGATTTCCAGCAAGAAATAACACATGAAAAGATAGACGTTCCAAATTATACAATTAGATATTTTAGCAGAGCGCAAAAGGTGAAGGCACATCCCTGATTCTTTTTCAAACGGCTGTGCATATTATAGCTGTGTGTGAATACGCTCTCTGAGCGTTAACACGTGTTCACACACACAACTGTAATATGCGTGGGATGGCGTATTTCGGCGTATCGCTCGCCGTACATTCCCAATCGGAATATATGGCGAGCGATATGCTGAAATACGCCATCCCACGCATATTACGGCTGTGTGTAAACACGTTCATGATAGTATATGTTACAAAACTGATAATATTATAATATAATTCGAATAAGCTTAAAATAAAGTAAAATCATGCTTACCTATGGAATGTAATACGACATTTTGGTTTATTCTCCTTTTCACTTCTATTTTTACACGTTTTCATAGCACAAGCTACCATTTTTGCCTTGTTATTTCGTAAAATGTACTATGTGACTTCGGCGCTGGTCAGAACAAGAATGATGACGTCACGTTTTGTAGATTCAAGTGAGGCGGCTCTCGTAAGCCCAGACGGTTCCATGGAACCGTTATGGGGAGGGGGAAATAATACGCTTTTATCACTTAGGGCAGGTCCATATATTCCTATGTCCGTGGGCAGAACGCATTTTCGACATGAATTTTTCAGGAAATGTGTGATATTTGTCAGCTTCTACTGACATATTTTATAAAAGATGCGTATATAATTTTGGTATCAAAAGTTGCGTATTCCTCTACTCTATTATATTTTTTTTAAATATCAAAGCTGGGATCGCTTTTTGGGCTGTAATGCAGTATTCCCCAACCGAAACCGCTGAGAGGTCCGTTTCGGTAGCATAAAACTGACATTTGAAATCTACATATACCTATCTCAGCATTCGCAAACATGCAAAAAGAGATGGGTTAATCCTGACCTGACTTTATATTCCTAGCATTTTAATTTGCATTGAAACTATTGGAAAAAAGACATCTCTTGTTTTTTAATGCGAACCTGTCGGCGAGAAGTGTAACTGAGCCGAATTGAGTGATTTTATTAGTGTTCGTGTTTTCGCCGCCAGTTTTTTTCTTTAAATTTTGTAGGCCAAAAAACGCTTAATTTTTGTCGCAAAGTCAAATTCCTGAAACGTGCTCTGAATTTTTTATCTGAAAGGGCGTAAGCGACTTTTTTTTTAAACGTCAATGCGCCGTGAGGTCTTACGGATCGCGGGGGAGAAGGGTCGATTATCGCATTATCAAAACGCGATTTTTTTTACGATTTTTTGTATGAGATCGCTGTCCATGCCCCCTGTCCGGCCAAATCGATCTCTGCGGTCGGTAAAACTGGATAGGCAGAGTGGTCGATTTTCGCCTGTCTCTAAAAGGCAACGTTTCCATAGTGAGTTTTCGAAAAACAAATGCCAACTCTGTATTAATATATACTAGCTGGAACCGTTGCAAAAGCAACTAACGGGTTAAAGCACTATGCGATTTGATGTGTGAACGTGGATGAAGCGAGAAGGAGTGTGTGTTAAATTAAATATATGAAGAAAAAACGATGTTTGAATGCTGATGAAGCGAGAAGTGAGCGCCCACAAAGGGAACAGGTAGTCGACGAACGGTTTAGAAATGCATAATTTTTTGCCAGAGTTCACTATTGTATACAAAAACCATTGCGGGCATGCATACATCAAATCCCCTAAGTTTCATCGCAATCGGATGAACGGTTTAGCAATGCGTAATTTCATTATGCCAGAGCTCACTATTGCATACAAAAACCATCGCGGGCATGCACACATCAAATCCCCAAAGTTACATAGCAATCGGATGAATGGTTTAGCAATGCATAATTTCATGACGCCAAGCTCACTTTTTTATATAAAAAAGAATCGAGGGAATGCGCACATCATAGTGGAAGATACTCTAAGTGTCGCCCTGGTGTCAGACCACCATTCAGAACTGAAACGTTGCTTCAAATAGCTTCTGCCGTGTTTCGTGACCAGATCTGAATAGCCAGGTACTTCCCCACCTTTCTCTTCCCTATCTCCTTCCCCTCCCCACTGCTTTCAGCCTCACAACATACCCCAATTGAGGATGCCATAGTCCCACTGGCTCCAGACGGGAGCAGATGGGAATCTGGTGCGGTATTCATGTAAAAAAAAATCAAATCCCCTAAGTTTCATCGCAATCGCTGAACAGTTTAGCAATGCATAATCTCATGATGCCAGAGCTCATTATTTTGTATAGAAACCAATGAATTGTTCCCGGGGCGGCGGTACCAATCCCATATTGAATGATTATCATAAAAATGCAATATACAAAAAAGCGTTATATAAATTCAATATTTAAAAAAAAAATTATGCCATTCAACTTCAAGCAATTTCAGGTACTAATGTGTAGAGGTACCTGCACGTACGTAAAAAAAAAGAAATATATTAAGGCTGGGTTGTACAAAACAATATTTAAAAATCTCTAATTTTTCAAGTTATTTTTAACGTTCTGTGAAAGTTCTGTTCTGTAATTATTTTTTAAATTTACAAAAAAATACATAAAGAATATCATCAGATGATTACGAGTTGTTATGTGCAGGTAGGTACCCACTTAGATTCTATGTAGAGGTTCCTGTACGTACGTAAAAAACATATGAAATATATTTAGTCTCTGTTTTTCAAAAAAAAATATTCAAAAATCTTCAAATTTTCAAGTTAATTTTAACGTTTTGTGAAAGTTCTGTTCAAATTCGAAATAAAAAGTATAAAAAATAATAAATATGATGAGTTTTGAATATAATTAAATAAATAAAACTCGCACATTACGTGAAAATGAACATAACAAATTTAAAAATAACGTTCCTGCCAACAGTGGTGGTCCAGAAGCAACCTCCGTGTACCTACATATTTCAAAAAGTGACCATCTTGGGTGATTTTTTTCATTTAATAACATTAATTTTCGATTTAACATTTAAAGGAAAGAAAACCCTTAATAAGCCGGTACCTACCTAGTACACACCGAGAAAAATAAATATTGGAGTAGGTACCTACGCGTTTTCTCAGTAAATACTTAGCGAATTTGCAATAATTCGATGTAAAACTTGTATTTTTACAATTTATTAAAAAACATCTCAAAGGTGTCTCCAAAGTGAACAATACTATATACCAGGACACACTAAAACCCAGATTCCTACCCACCCCTTAAACCCTTTTCCTTCCCAGAACTCTCTTCTCCTTCCTTTCCTAAAAACAATCCTCCACACAGCATCCCCAAAGATGACATAGGCCCAGAGGGAAATTATTTTCCACACGGCCTCTTGTGTGGAGCTCTTGGGTGTGGGAGATGCTGGGTGGAGGGTTTTTTAAGGCAAAGAAAGGGAGGAGAGTTCTGGGAACGAAAAGGGTTTAAGGGGTGGGTAGGAATCTGGGGTTCAGTGTGTCCTGATCATCCGCCTCCAAGACCTAGACAAACCTCACCTCATGTACCCGGGCACCCCTACTAAATCACCAAACGTAGCAAACCACTTGCCGTAGTCACCACTACGGCAGTATGGGGTGACTACGGCAGTGGTATTGGTTATCCTATAAAGGTTCCCGGCGAGGCGCGGCGGTACCCATTCCCGCCTCCCAATTTATAATTTAGTGGTCTGATACAGTCATCAAATCGATAGGTACATATGTCACACTTTTGTAGAAAAAATAACTAAGGTTTATTACAGTAAAAAAAATACAAAAAAAAAGATTTCATAATGCGCAGGTAGGTACTTAATAGACTATTCAGCTTTTTTAGAAAGTAAAACTGTGATTTATCTGAGTAAAGGATTTACAGAAAAACATCATTTCATATTAAGCGGGTAGGTTCTAAGTGGGTGCTATGTTTTATATTTTCACAAAAACGACGCTATAAGAATGTATTCGTCACTTTTTTTCAGAAACAACAAATAAGGTTTATTACAGATTTTTTTTTTCATAGTGCGCAGGTTGGTACTAAATAGACTTGTAGTAATTTTTTCAAAAACGGCGCTACAAAAATGTATTATTCAGAATTTTTTAGAAACAAAATTTTTGTTTTATTCGAGTAAAACAAAAACAGAAAAAATATTCTTTCATAGCGTACTCTACTCCCCCCCCCATTCCCCCACCCCGCAAACCCCCCTCCCGAGTTCCCCTCCCCCTTCCCAGGTTACCCTCCCCCCTCCCGCTCTCTATTAATTCATTTCCGTTACATTTAGTTTTCAAACAGCTCGCGTGCCACATATTGAAATATTTTTATGCAAATTTCGTAATGCCAGAGCTCACCAGCCAATAAACAAACATAACAAAAAAAAGAATTATTCAATTTGGTGCAGTCTTTAGGAAGTTATGCGCGTACACGAATTTCCGCGTTTCATTTGTATGCAAATTTCATAATGCCAGAGCTCACCAGTAGTTTTATACAAACTTTGTCCTGACGATAAGGAACGCGACAAAAAAAGAATGATTTAATTAAGTGCAGTCGTTTTAAAGTTATGAGCGTACTTTCATTTCGGCGAATCATTTTTGAACAAATTTCGTAATGCCAGAGCTCACCAGTAATTTTATTCAAACCTTGTCCTGATAATGACGAAAACAGCGAAGAAAGAATTATCCAATTTGGTGGATTCGCTCGGAAGCTATGCGCGTATATAGATTTCGGCGATTCATTTTAAACAAATTTTATAATTCCAGAGCTCACCGGTAGTTCTATACAAACCTTGCCCTGACAATAACGAAACCGACTCAAAAAGAATTTTCTAATTTGCTCGATTCGTTCGTTAGTTATACTTTATAAATGATTACCGTGGATAATTTATCCGTTTATGTAATTTTCGAAGTTCCTACCTAGTTCATCCCGATATTCTAAAATAATATTTTATTTATATGGCAAGACAACCGTTAAACTTTGTCCTGACCGCCTCGAGCGCAGCCTGAAAATCGAACACCTGCGCCGGTTTTTGAACATTTTCCATACAAATTACGTCAGCTGACGCTGTCAGGGCCTCGCTGAAAACCTGCGGTGGTTTTGCAAGGTGAAAGAAAATTTAATAAATATTATTAATCACCCTCGTACGAATGCGATTAATTTGAAACTCGTTCCACGCATCGTTCAACAACAGCATTTTTTAGCGCTAGGATCTGCTAACGTTCGAAATTGAATTTCGATACGTCTTTGAATTTCTCCGAGGAAAAGCTGCGTTTCTAGATTCTGTCGACAGGCGTCTCCCTGAAAATTTTACATATTTTTAGACATCTGTTTCAAAATATGACTTTTCCGCGGTTTATTCGCACGTGTCAGATTTCAAACGAATATTTCGACGATGTTTTCGTGAAATGTGATAATTACAACGGTCAATTAGAGTTCTAAAAACTTCCGCGGACGTTATTTTACCGAATGTCGGCTTCCGGGCGTGATATTTTCGAAGAAATCGCGATTGCCGGTCGGCCGGCTGGCGAACGAAAAATGAATTAACACATGTTACTGACCTACGTCAACAATCTTCGAGAAAAAAAATGCTCGTGCGAAAGACTTCGAAGGATATTGGAACGTAAAGCTATCCGAAATGCTGAACGCCGAGGACCACTTTGGCTTGAGATCGACGGGCTGAATAATTTTCATACGATCTCAGTTACGCTCCCCTTCGACCGAAATTCGCCCTTGATGTGTGCGATACTCGAGGAGCCGAAAGGTCGATTTGGCATCACAGAGTCTTCTTAAAGTGCATGATGCGAAAGTGTATCCCGAGGCTGTTGAAACGCTAGGGCGCAAAGGTCGTTTTTCCCATCCGAGTAAAAGTGACCCCGGTCGGTAAACTGAGCATTAATATATACTAGCTGGGCCCGTTGCAAAAGCAACTAACGGGTTAAAACTCTATGCGATTTGACGTGTGAACGTGGATGATGCGAGGAGTATGTGTTCAATAAGTATTTGAAGAAAAAAACGATGTTTGAATGTAGACGAAGCGAGGTGTGTGCGCCACATAGAGGGCACAGGCAGTAGACTGCTCAATTTGGTACACCTACTATAGGGCCACTTCGGTCAACTGGTTCAAGGAGTTCAAAAAGTTATTTTTAAAATATTATTTTTTTGGAATTTTTATAATATTAATATTTTAGGGATATTAATTTTTTTTCAGATTTTAAAATGTTTTGGATTTTGATATTTTTTGGATATTAAAATATTTCTTAATTTCTCAATTTTTCGGATTTTAAATTTTTTGGATTTAAAAATTTTTTGAACTTTAAAATTTTTTGGATTTTTAATTTTTTTTATTTTGAAATTTTTTGGATTTTAAAATTTTTTCGATTTTAAAATTTTTTGGATTATGAAATTTTTCGGATTTTAAAATTTTTTGGTTTTTGAAATTTTTTGGATTTTAAAATTTTTCGGAATTAAAAATTTTTTGAAATTAAAAATTTTTTGTATTTTGAAACTAAAATTATTTTGAAATTGGTTGTCAAAATAACGTAATTTAATTTAGGGCCCCCTAGGACGAGAGATATAAGTTATAAAGTATATTTATATACTTTATAACTTATACAGTATATTTATATACTAATATAATATACTTTATAACTTATACAGTATAAAGTATAAGTTCTGTTATAAAGTATAAGTTCTGGTGTAAAACCACCATTCAGAATCGAAACTTTGTTTGAAATGACTTTGGCCGTGTTTACTTACCAGATCTGAGGTTCAATTTGGGAGGCGGAAATGGGAACCGCCGCCCCGGGAACCTTTATTAAATAACCAACACCTCTGCCATAGGTCACCCTAGGTGATTCGCTACGTTTAGTGATTTAGCAAGGGTGCCCGGGTTCATGGGATGAGGTGTGTCTAGGTCTGATGATCAGGACACACTGAAGCCCAAATTCCTACCCACCCCTTAAACCCTTTTCCTTCCCAGAACTCTTCTCTCCTTCGTTTTCCTAAAAGACGAAGCGACCAGGAGTGTGTGTGTTTAATTAAATATATGAAGAAAAAACGATGTCTGAATGCGGATGAAGCGAGGAATGAGCGCCAACAAAGGGAACAGGTATTCGACCGCTCCCCCAAAGTTTCATCGCAATCGGATGAACGGTTTAGCAATGCATAATTTCACGATACCAGAGCTCACTATTTGTAGTTGTATTGTAAGTACTAAGTAGGTACTTTGTTGTAATATTTCACCAAAACGACGCCATTATGTTGTCGAGCATAAAATAATTTTATTAAAACTTCTTTTCAGCACAAATAATTTTATTCAATATCATTTATTTATTTATTTATTTATTTATTTATTTATTTATTTATTTATTTATTTATTTATTTATTTATTTATTTATTTATTTATTTATTTATTTATTTATTTATTTATTTATTTATTTATTTATTTATTTATTTATTTATTTATTTATTTATTTATTTATTTATTTATTTATTTATTTATTGTTCTTATACGCCCGTAGGGGCTTTTACATAGATTATAAAATAATATTTAAGATATCGAGGATTACACATACATAGAATTTATATCAAACGTTATAAAAGTGAAAAAACTTTTAAGAATATACAAGTAGTTTTTAAAGAAAAAACCACTTGTATATTCTTGCTTAAAACTGTGAAATATTTTAAACAATGTAATATTTAACAATACCATAGAACAAAATATAATATAAAACATTACAATAACACATCAAATCGTTAAATATATTATACCCACGTTACAATAATTTGTAGGATTCTACAAAGTGTTGGTTTAAATTGCATTTTAGAATGTAAAGGGAATCAGCGAATATATCTACAATACCACCAAACTTGTTGCCTAAATCATGCATCCTATTGGTAAGTGAGTGTGATTGATAGTTGGTTGTGTATGTGTTTCAAAAGAATATTTTATTTTTAAAGAAAAAAATCCCCTGCAAGTAAGTACCTACCTAGAATGGCGTAATATATATTTTTTTGTTATTTCACAATATTCAAATCGAATAACATTTAAAAATAATAACGCTGGGTTGTTTAAAAAAAATATTGACAATTATAAAATTTTTCTTGTCAATTTTCAGTTCAAGAAAGTTAGTTAAAAGTTCTGTAATTATTTCAGTTTTAGGTATGATATTAAATAAATCAGTCAAGATGGTCTGAATCGTGCACAGGGCACGGGGGTTTAGAATAACCTGTGGTTATTCCTTGCTAAATAAAAAGCATATGGATTTCGATAAGAATTATGCCCAATCACCAAACAAGATCCGGTATACACAATTAAGCAATACTCACTGTTGTGTCTCGTAGCTTGATCTTCATTCGACGACGGTCATAGGTATATCCAAGGCGTAAGACAAGATTGTTCGGTTATTAGAACCACGTTATAGTTTGAGTCACGATACGATGAAGCGGTTCACACAAAGCATTCGATAAAGACGACGATATTATAATGCTTCACATTACACGCTTCCGATTGATAGAAAATAACATTTTAACGTCGAGCGAAATGTCACGTTACTATTTGTTACGATGGTTGTTGATAGACTGACGATATTGTGGTACTTGACGTAGTCCACCGTTTAGGTAAGTACACTTAACGTGCGGAAGTCCAAAATCTGGGTTCCTCCGATCTGCATGGTAAATTGGAACACAAATACATATGAAATTCATCAGCGTTATGAAACATTCCGCCCACCAAAATACAGCAAATTGTATTTTAAAGAAAAGTTGAACGTTAAGCGAAACGTAGAATGCCATGAAACGTGACGTAGATGAAAAGAAGACGAAGCAAAATTTTAAACTATATTTAAACGATAACTAAATCTAGATAACTTGACGATACGAAACTAAATGATACGATTAACACAGACGTAAAAAAGAATAAAACGAACCGCGAAACGATGATGATTAGTCGCATTGCCTAGGCAATGGACACGATTTGGTGAATGGTCTTGTAAGAGAAGATCCATTCAAAGTACGAAACGTAACGATAAGCACAAGATTTTTCATTACGATTCTAATCACCCCATCCGTAGAGAGTGATGTCCAATGTTTGGTTAAAGATAGAATACGAATTTCGAAATGATTAAATAGAAAATCCGAACGACGAGAGGCTTTGTTATGAAAGTTGTGTACCAATAGATAACAGGAACCGATAAGGCGTTGGAGTTTCCGAAAACGATATAATTTTTTTAATAAAAGTCCAGCAGAATATCATCAGGTTGGACTAATGACGATTGAACTCGTTCCTCAGAGTGAGTTCAATTTTGTTAACATAGCCATCTAAGATGGGCCAAGAGTCATTTGGCTGGACAAACCCGGAGGGCTCCGCCCACCATAACATGTTACGGATAAGAAAGGCCTGAGAATGGCCACGTGAAGTGATATCCGATGGATTATCAACCGATGAGGCTTGACGCCGATGATTAGATGCGATAACTGTCAAAAGCGATAATTGGTCGGTGTACCGATTCTTGTGACAAATGTCATCGGATGGAGTGTCTGGTGGCCTCCACTTCCATCCCAATACCCTGAGAGTAAAAGAATGATCAACATTCTTGAAGATTACATTAGTTAGATAGTAGTCCGGCGGTAGAAAGGCGCGAAGTTTCGGTTTGCTATAATCCAACTTCTGCAGTTCAAGTTGACCTCGTTTGGTATGTTCGATGACTTCGGATTGCGTTAGTTGAACTTGTTCCAGACTGGAACAGCCGATGACGATAGAATCGATATTTGAGTCCGAAGTGATCGCGTGGCGTGTGAGTGATAATCCGTAACCTTTTTTTTCTGTCAACGACCTGACAATACGATAGGACAGAATAAAGGCAGAGATATCAGAAGTCACAGGGTGTAATGGGTAATCCGGGGTAGATTCCGATAGTTGATGACGCCAAAATATTCTTTGGAACGCGCGATTTGGCTCTTGAAGAAATATTTGGCGATACATTTGCCGTACCTCAGCAATGAACACCACAAATGGTGAACGAAAGTTTTGCAGAAGTTCAGCAATGTTCGTTTGGAGCTTGGGAACGATAAGGAAGGCATCATTTGACGATGATTCATTCACCTCCGTCACCGAGGCATCGAAGACCAATCGCAACATAGTGGTAACGGTGCCCGGACGAAGAATGCAATGACGAAGTATGTGATGCATTTCCTTGAGTAAATCTTTTCCAGGAACACGTGTCATGTGACCACTGTGCAAGTAGTCAGTCATGAAAGCGAAGTACGGTTCACGTAAACTGAGCTTTAATGTCTGTTTAAGTTCGAGTGAAAGGATGATGCGAGAAGAAGCTTCGCGCGTGCCTGGGGAAGCGATATCCTTATCCCTTTCTTTAAAAGGTAAGGCTACGATGAATTGTCCCGAAGGGTCCCGTGAGTGATTAGTGTGATGGACTTGCTCATCACGTTGTTCTTCAGGGGTGAGATGTGAAGACTGAAGGAATGTGTCCAACTCCCTCAGTTTCTTGACCTTTTCAGGAAGACGGTACTGGTTGGTTTCGATAAATTGACTAGGAAAGTCACGTGACCGATAAATGCGATACACTTGTTCACGACGTTGTTTGGTGGGCTGTGAAGACTGAGGAAATATGTCCAACTCCCTCAGTTTCTTGACTTCTTCTGGAAGACGATACTGGTTGGTTTCGATGAAGGAGTTTGTTTGACGATCGGTAGCAAAACCAACCGAATGCAGAGGAAGCCATCCGAATAGTGAATTGATAGCTGAAGGCTGGTGAAGATCACCCGTTAATTGGAGTCTCGGTAGAGATGGCAAGATCTCAACATCTCGAAGTAGGTCAGTCGCTCCTGTGTCAGTTGTCTGTTTGTGACAGTCAGAGTCGGCATGAAGTATGTCTTGGAACAGATGACAAGATAACTGGTCGAATTGAATCGTTGGCGATGGAAGTAACTTCGTGTTGAAGGTAGTTTGTCCCTTAATATCGACATCGAAATTAGTGACGCCTGACGCGGTTGTAAAAGATTGACCTAAGCCACGGATTTTATGAGAGCTGACTGGACGCTCGGCAGCGCGATTGGATACGAAGTGTGCTTGACTGTCTGAATCGGTCAACCCACGAAACGTTTGAAAACTGCCGGAGTGATCACGATTGCTAATATGAGCAGTAGGCAAACGTACGATGGAGCTGACACCGAAGTTAGCGAGGAAAAGAACTGGAGGATCAGAAATAGAAGCTCCTTGAATGGCAAATGTGGTGGGTCGTTGGTACTCCTCTTCAGCAGAAATGTTGTCTTCCCTATGAAGAAGAGTGTGGTGCTTACCATGACATTTCTGATAATCAAACACAGATTTGCAATTCGTGAGAGAATGAGAAGGCGTGAGACAATTCAGACACCAACGGTGTGCCTTTGCGGATTGAGCATGTTCCTGAACCGATTTCAGTGCAAATGATTTGCACTTAGCGATATGGTGAGTACCCTTGCAAAACGCGCACTTTGAAGTGAACGCAGTCAAGGACCCTTTGATTTCAGGTTTTGCCTTATTCATGTCACAAGTAAGCGATGACGTTTGTTTAATGACAGCTTGATTATGAAATGTTGAAAAGTTTTGTACGATAATGTTCGCGGGCTCCGATTCGAAAGATTGATTCGTTAATTCCTTGTGAATTACGATGATTTTGAAATAAACATTATCAAAAGCTTCGCGAACTTGATTTTCAATGTCCTTGTTTGCCTCATCTAAAGCTAAGATGTCAGCGTGAACGGTTTCAAAATCATTAACAATGTTTTGCAACCTCGTATAATACGCAAAAAATAATGGATAATTGGTTGCATCTTGCAAAACGCTTTGACCGACTTCAAACATTTTGTTTATTCTAGTAAACGCTACGTTCCGTATACGACGCAAGCCTTGTAAAGTCCTAGCCATTTTTAAAAAATAAACAAACATACAAACGAAATAATCAGGAAAACGTTATGAATTAAAAAATAGAATTCGTTATAATTTAAATACACGGTAGGTCGTTAATAATTAAGTACTAAGTAACCTAGTTCTACGATTCACTGTTTGAATTCGTTCTTTGAAATGACATTTCAATTTACGTAATATTTCATAGCATTCTTTCGTTTTGTCAAAGAAAGAAATTTTTTATCTAAAGGTTTGCTGGTTTCCGGCACCAATGAATCGTGCACAGGGCACGGGGGTTTAGAATAACCTGTGGTTATTCCTTGCTAAATAAAACGCTTATGGATTTCGATAAGAATTATGCCCAATCACCAAACAAGATCCGGTATACACAATTAAGCAATACTCACTGTTGTGTCTCGTAGCTTGATCTTCATTCGACGACGGTCATAGGTATATCCAAGGCGTAAGACAAGATTGTTCGGTTATTAGAACCACGTTATAGTTTGAGTCACGATACGATGAAGCGGTTCACACAAAGCATTCGATAAAGACGACGATATTATAATGCTTCACATTACACGCTTCCGATTGATAGAAAATAACATTTTAACGTCGAGCGAAATGTCACGTTACTATTTGTTACGATGGTTGTTGATAGACTGACGATATTGTGGTACTTGACGTAGTCCACCGTTTAGGTAAGTACACTTAACGTGCGGAAGTCCAAAATCTGGGTTCCTCCGATCTGCATGGTAAATTGGAACACAAATACGTATGAAATTGATCAGCGTTATGAAACATGGTCACTTTTTAATCTATGTAGGTACCTACCTGCACATAACTTACTTGGAATCATCTGATGATTTTGCTTATGTATTTTTTTTGTAAATTTATAACGAAATTGCTTGAAGTTGAACGGGATACTTATATTTATTATTATTTACTTATACTTATTATGTTAAAACTGAAATAATTACGGAACTTGAATAGAATTTGAATAGATGTTTCACAGAATCTTAAAATTAACTTGAAAAATTGAGGTTTTTTAATTTTTATTTTTTATTTTTAGGACAAGGTTTGTATAAAACTACTGGTGAGCTCTGGCATAACGAAATTTGCATAAAAATATTTCGATAGGTGGCACGCGAGCTGTTTGAAAACTAAAGCGGGAGGGGGGGAGGAAAACCAGGGAGTGGGGAGGGGAGTAACCTGGAAAGGGGAAGGGGAACTCGGGAGTGTGGTTTGCGGGATGGAGGAAGGGGGGGGGGGGGTGGGAGTAGAGTACGCTATGAAAGAATATTTTTTCTGTTTTTTTTTACTCGAATAAAACAAAGTTTTTGTTTCTAAAAAATTCGGAAAAAATCATTTTTGTAGCGCCGTTATGGAAAAAAAATACTATAAGTCTATTAAGTACCTACCTGCGCACTATGAAATCAAAATTTTTTTTTTTTACTTTATTAAACCTTAGTTATTGTTTCTAAAAAAATGTGACAAATGTACCTATCGATTTGATGTCTGTATCAGACCAATAAATTTTAAATTGGGAGGCGGGAATGGGTACCGCCGCGCCTCCCCGGGAACTTTTATTGGATAACCAACACCACTACCGCAGGTCACCCCAAGTGGTTCGCTACGTTTGGTGATATAGTAGGGGTGACCGGGTTCATGGGGTGAGGTTAATCTAGGTCTAGGAGGCGGATGATCAGGACTCACTGAACTCCAGATTCCTACCCACCCCTAAACCCTTTTCCTTCCCAGAACTCTCCTCTTCTTCTTTGCCTTGAAAAAACCTCCACCCAGCATCTTCCACACCCAGGAGCTCCACACAGGAGGCCGTGGGGAAAATAATTTCCGTCAGGGCCTATGTCATCTTTTGGGATGCTGTGTGGAGGATTTTTTTCGGAAAGGAAAGAGATGAGAGTTCTGGGAAGGAAAAGGGTATGAGGGGTGGGTAGGAATCTGGGGGTCAGTGTGGTAAGGAGTAACGGACGTATGAATCTATTCCTCACACTACGGTGCAAGGCGAAGGGTTGGGAGAATCAGGCTAGAGTGGTCAAAATTCTCCCTCAATCAGTCTCCTCTGATCCAGCCAGCCACGCGGTGGTTAGGCAAACGTATCCGCCAGCAAGACCTAGACAAATACATACAGTTTTTTAATACAAAAATGAGCTCAGGCATCACGAAATTACGCGAGAAAATGCCCGTTCTGAATCCTAGGGGCCTATGTCATCTTTGAGGATGCTGTGCGGAGGGTTTTTAAAGGGAAAGGAAGGAGAAGAAGATTTTTTTTTAACATGATCTCCACACAGGAGGCCCTGGAAAAGACGGAAGATATGGATATAAAAGAAGGATGGGGAAGGGGATAAGGAGGGAAAGGATAAGAGCGAGATATAAGTTAGTGACGTGTTTTATATTGTTAATAGACTTTTTGTCCGTAAACAAATAAATTATATACAGCGGGTACCCGGCATGCGTTGCAAAGCCACTTTAACCTCGGGGTCAATTAAACTGTAATGGTTTTATCCCAAATCCCGGAAAACTACATTATAATGCAAGCGCCTGTACTATATAACATTATATACAATGGGTACCCGGCATGCGTTGCAACGCCACTGTATCCTCGGGGTCAACTTAACTGTATTGTTCCATCCCAATTCCCGGGAAATAACATTTTAAACCAAGTGCCTGCAATATATATAATGATATACAATGGTTACTCGACATGCGTTGCAAGGCCACTATAACCTCGGGGTCAACTTAACTGTAATGGTTCCATTCCAATTCCTGGGAAATTACATTTTAAACCAAGCACTGCACTACATAACATTATATACAACGGGTACCCGGCATGCGTTGCAAGGTCACTGTAACCTCAGGTTTCTTCATATATTTAATTTAACACACACTCCTCGCTTCATCCACGTTCACACGTCAAATCGCATAGTGTTTTAACCCGTTAGTTGCTTTTCCAATATATATTAATGCTCAGTTTTCCGACCGGTCACTTTCGCCTCGATGCGAAAAACGACCTTGGCGCCCTCGCGTTTTACAGCCTCGGGATACACTTTCGCATCAGGCACTTTAAGACGGCATGTGCAAATAAATTTTATTTGTTTAATTTGTGTTATTTCCCAATTAATTCATTTAAAATCATATATAGTATATTTGCGGCATGTTCCAGAGTGGTGGATACTATCAGTGTCGCCCTGGTGTAAGACCACCATTCAGAATTGAAACGTTGCTTGAAAATGGCTTTAGCCGTGTTTGGCAACCAGATCTGAATAGCCAGGTACTTCCCAACCTTCCTCTTCCCCACCTCCTTTCCCTCCCCACTACCTTCAGCCTCACAACATACCCCAATTGGGGATGCCATAGTCTCACTGGCTCCAGACGAGAGCAGTTGAGATTCTTGTGCGGTATTAACTGTAAAAAAAAAAACGACCTTTCTGCTCCTCGAGTATCGCACACTTCAAGGGCGACTTTCGGTCGAAGGGGAGCGTAGCTGAGATCGTTTGAGAATTATTCAGTTGAAACAAAGGCTACCGTCTAACTGTGCCAGTGTCATTTCATTCCTCTTTACAAAATTAATCATTTTATATAGATAATAGTTTTAAAATAGTATTGTAAATTAGTGTAATATAGTTTTTACTTGTATATTTGTTTTCACTGTAAGTATTTGTGTTATATAATTGGTTCTTCGGAGCAGTTAAGGTAAGATTTTTTTTTTGATTTTTGTGCTGTAGATTTATTCGAAAATGGATAAAGAAAAACCACCTGATCCCCCAGATGATGGTTTGCTATCTGAATCCTCGGGTGTTACAAAAAAAATAATCGCGGTTAATATTCCGGAGGCTTCGGACTTCGTAACGATTACGTCAAAAAAAAGAAAAATTGCTAAACCAGCAGATAATAGAAATGCAACAGATTTTGAACAAATACATCGAAAAACACCCTCCACGCAAAACGACTCCCTTCCAAATAATTCTGTTTTACAGGATGTAATTCCGTCCACTTCTTCCTCGATTTCAAGTCTAAGTCCAGCAAGCCCTTCAACCACACCCGCCCCACTGGTAAACAATACTCCTTCACAAATGTCACGTCTGTATAATAATCTTGATAGACCACCTTACATTACACACGTGACTAAAATTTCAAAGGATGAAAAACAATCAAATTTATACGATGTGGACTTTGGACATTTTATGTTTAAAAATAAAATCCACCCTGTCTGGAATGGAGTAAAATCGGTTGGGCGTAACCGTCTTTCTGTTGAATTCAAGACAGCGGCTGAGGCCAATAGCTTTGTAAAATCTGATGTTGCCAAAAAAAACTCGTACAACGTTTTCATACCTACATATCAGGTTACAAAGTTAGGTGTCACAAAAGGGATCCCACCGCATTGGTCGATAGAGGACATCCTGGAAAAAATTACTGTTCCTCAAGGTTTCGGAAAAGTTTTAAAAGTGCGTCGTCTAAATTACAGGTTTAATACGGGAAACTCTGTAGAATGGAGACCCTCCCAATCCGTTGTCCTAACATTTGACAGCAAAGACCTTCCACAAAATGTTACTATGTTTAACGTCTCTCTACCAGTAGAGCTCTATGTGTTCCCAACTGTGCAATGCTACAAGTGCTGCAGATTTGGACACACGAAGAACCTCTGCAGATCAGAACCCCGTTGCTTCAAGTGCAGTTCGTCCCATAGTGGCGATTCCTGTGATAAAACAGAGGAAAATTATAAATGTTTAAACTGCTCCGGTACCCACATGTCCATCAGCAAAACTTTCCCTGAACTGTCAAGGCAGCGCAATATTAAACACACAATGGCCGAGAAGAGCATCTCTTATGCGGAAGCATCAAGAATGTTTAACAAATCCATTCCATCTTATTCTGAAGTAACTTCCAAAAATTCTAAAAAATCCACCCCTTCTCAACCTTCTTCTTCTTCATTTAGAAAAACTGTTGAAAGGGTCGTGAAACCTAGAGTTCTAACAAAAAAAAATAATGCTAATCACGAATCCCTTCTGTGGTTCCCTAATGGACAAATTCCTTCCAGTTCAAATTTCAATTCTTACCTAAAGTCATCTACTAAAGAACAAAATTATAATATAGACCTTAACTCTACACTAATCACCTCATTTTTACATATTTTACAAACTTTAAATAAAAACAACATTCAAATACCGTCCCACGTTGCTAAACAAATTACTAATATTATCAACTCAACTAGAAATGGCTCCTCTGATGAGGATTCTTCAGTGGAATAGTCATAGTCTTAGAAATAAGACTGAAGAATTTTTAAACACATTACACTCAAACTCAATTGCAGTGGCTGCCATCTCGGAGACGTGGCTGGAACCGGATTCTGATTTCAGAGTCAGGGGATACCACTGTCTTCGAGACGACCGTCAAGATGGAAAGGGCGGCTCCGCTCTTTTCATTAAAAAATCATTACCCTTCTCCCCTGTAGATGTAAAACCAATTGGTTGTCCTTTTCAAGTGACGGCCGCAAAGGTTTTTGACACTACAATAATTTCTTTGTATATATCACCATCTAATAAATCTTCTAAATCAATCCTAAAAGCTATGTTTTCCAAGGTCACTACCCCTTCTCTTGTTCTGGGAGATTTCAATGCCCATCACGGATTATGGGGAGCTCACAATTGTGACAGAATGGGCAGAGATATTGTTGATCTACTAGATGAACTAGACTTTTGTATTATCAATGATGGTTCTCCTACTCGTCTTCAGGTGCCTGGTCAGCGACCCAGCATGGTTGATCTTACTATTTGCAATTCCAACATAGCCGCATCCCTGTTATGGAAGGTTTTGGATGACCCTCATGGGAGTGATCATTACCCCATCCTCATTGAATCCTCAAATATTTATCATTCCAACAAAAATGTCAAGTGCAGTAGTCGAAAACCAAGGTTCTTAACTGCCAGAGCCAACTGGAATGACTATTCAAATCATACAAAGTTCTCTGTGCAAAATCTGCCCTCTCCAACTACAGAAAATGTTGCGGAATGTTACGATTTATTTGTGTCTGCAGTCATTACGGCCGCAGAAAAATGTATCCCCATTAAAACGACACGTAACAAAGGGAAACCTCCCCCAGCTCCTTGGTGGGATATTGAATGCTCAGACGCAGTAGATATGAGGAAAAAATATGCGAAAATTTATTCAACAAATATGAATATGGAGAACTTCCTTCAGTATAAACAAATTGAAGCTAAGACCAAACGTCTTCTAAAAAACAAAAAACGTCAAGGCTGGAAAAAATTTTGCACATCATTATCTCCCGAAGTTCCTCTTTCAGTTGTTTGGAATTCAATTCGCAGGTTTAAGGGTTCTCACGTCCCAACGGTGACTCGACCACTCACTTCAGAGTGGGTGAAGGAATTTGCCGATAAACTAGCTCCTCAAACTGCAAGTAATTTTAATGAAACAGAATTCACATACTCATTTAAAATACGGGGTTGGATGGACACTAAGGTGGGTCATTTAAAAAAAAATGATAATTTTAGATTCTGTTAGCGATAAAAGGGTGCCAAATGGGTTCAAACCGACGTGTTTAAAATTTTTTAAATTTCTGATACGATCTTCTTCCTCCGGATTCACTTCAAAGTTTTGAAAATTTTCATTTTTAGAGGTATTTTCTAGTGTCTATAAAAGTTACTACGAATCCTTTATACTATATTTTTTGTAATATTCTATGGCAAATATGGTACGTACTTACGAATTCATTTACAAAAAATCCGAGTTTTGATTATTAGTGGCTCGAGGTGAGGGCGGGGGAAGCACCGATTGCACTAAGCGCAGCGACTCTGCGCAACCGACGTCGGAGTTTGGAGTCAGTATCGCTACAGCTCTTTAAGCGGTAGGTCGCGTTGCACAAGTTTTCGCAATGGAACGTACTCGGAATGCGTTAAAAAGTCCCATATTTGGTGAAATTTGCGACGTTAAAGACAATGTTGTTTTACCAACTTATTGTGATGTTATGAAGTTTTTTGAGTGGACCAGGCATCAAATAAAATTAAATCAAGAGACCAAACTAGAACCCAAATTTCAGCAAATAGAGTGTACTGTGACAGCACGAATTGAAGAAATATGGAGAAAGGCTTATATTCCCATCGTTAAACACTCGCGAGTAGCACGCATGTTGAGGTCATATCATTTTAAATGCAAAAACCTTCTTAAGTCACATCCTAAAATACCGGAGAAAAAATGGAGGAATTCCGTCGCAGAAGTAAAGTGCTGTTTGATATTTCGTCTTGCAAATGCAAAGATTTCAGTAAATGTGACTGTCCTAAAGATAAAAAAATACCTGTAAATGAACAGAGTTTCATTAGTGACCAACGTACTACACGAAAAATGATAATAGGAAATGTGAATACCGCTACAACAAAACGAATGAAAACTGCGTTGAAAAGAAAACTTCTGAAGCAAAAATCCTTGCGTACGTCTAAAAAGGAAAGCACAGTAAGCCAACTACCTCTCTAATCGATATTTCCACGTCTTCTTCATCAAATGAATCCGATTGCAATGATGTTTTCAAACCAAATGTTGTATTTCAAATGCCTCAGAAGCAGGCTGCGGTCACTATTGATTATTCTACACTGTCGAAAACTTGTGATACATATGGAGTTTTGGATAGAGCAGCGGCAGCCATTGCCTCAGCAGTTCTGTATGACATCAAGTCTAATATTCCAGTTATTGACAAAAGTAACCTTCGCAGAGAACGAAAAAAAACAAGGGAAAATATTAAGGCACAACACATAGTTTTACAAATACCCGCATTATATTTTGATGGCCGGAAAGATAAAACATTAACTATCAGGGAAAAAGGGGGGAGGCATTACAGAGAACTAATCATTGAAGAGCATATTTCAATGATAAAAGAGCCAGACTCAATATATTTGGGTTATATTGCACCAAACTCTGGCACGTCGAAAGTTATAGAAAGAACAATTGTCGATTATTTTTTAAAGGTAGAAATACCATTTGAACCATTAATGGCTATTGGATGTGACGGAACGAACGTGAACGTTGGAAAACATGGAGGTATAATAGGTTTGCTTGAAAAACGTTTGGATAAACCATTGCAATGGATAATTTGCTTGCTTCACATGAACGAGTTACCATTTCGTCATTTGTTCACATATCTTGACAGTAAGACATCTGGACCTCAAACATATTCAGGGACAATAGGACTAGCTTTAGAAAACTGTGAAAAAAAGCCTATTGTTCATTTTCAGAAAATTGACGGAGAGTTGCCTGAATTATTAACTAAAGGCCTAAGTACAGATCAGTTATATTTGTATAAAATCGTATCTGCAGGTGGGGAATTACCTGAAAATTTAGGCCACAAATCTCCTGGAAAAATGTCTCATGCCAGATGGCTTACGCGTGCTAACCGAATTCTTCGTCTTTATATTGCAACGGAAGCTCCTACAGAGAATCTTATTATTTTAGCAACGTACGTTGTTAAAGTTTATGCTCCGACTTGGTTCAGTATTAAAACTCATCCCACCTGTAAAGATGGAGCACGTCACCTGTGGCAGCTAATTTCAGCGTCTAGATACTTATCCCCTGAACTAAAAACTATAATTGATCCAGTCATAGAAAGAAACAGTTACTTCGCACACCCCGAAAATTTACTACTTGCAATGTTAACTGACCCTCACAAGCATATCCGGGAATTAGCTGCGCGTCGTGTTCTAAAAGCACGCAGTAAGAAACTAAGTAAAACAAGGCTGTTCCAACTTCCAAACATAAACCTCGATGCATCATATTACTACGACCTTATTAATTGGCAGCAAAATGTAACGGAACCCCCAATACTGAAGAATATATCGGATGAAGATCTTCAATTATTTGTAGCAAAGAGCTGTAAAGACTGTTACTGAAGCCTCGACTACTTTATGTACGAAGTCTGCAAGAGAAGGTCTTATTAAGGCAAAGATTGAGTCTCGCAAAATAATGCCGAAATTTGAGAGTAAGAAGGATTTTGCTGGTATTTGAATACACTGTCTTGAGATAATGTTAATTATAATCATATATTTTTTTAATAAATAAGTCAGAATATTCTCTCTAATTTGTGTTTTATTGAAAAAAAGTTCATTTTTAATTGTTTATCTAATATTTTTTAGAGATTTAACAAGGGTGGGTTTTTCTCTATTTTGTGAAATTTCAAACTCAATTCGGAGGAAGAAGATGATATTCAAATATTATTAAAAAAATTACGTGATTTTACATCTTCATTTAACACCCTTTTATCACTAACAGACAAACCAAAACAAGTTTTTTTTCCCCCATACAATCGTGACCCGCCTTAATGGACACCCACATCAATTTAACGGAACTTAGGGAGGTCTTAAACGATCTCACAGACTCATCCGCTGGTGTAGATGGAATTCCTTATAGCTTTATTAAAAACTGCGACGTTACCACACTAAACTATTTTCTTTCAATTATAAATCTGATCTTTGACTCCGGCAAAATTCCATCATCCTGGAAAACTCAAATAATTGTTCCCATTCTGAAACCCCAGAAAGACCCTAACTCTGGCCTATAGCTCTGTCATCTTCCTTAGTTAAAATAGCTGAACATATGATTAAAAGACGTCTAGACTGGTATGCAGAAAATGAGAAAATTCTTCCCAGCTCTCAGTTTGGCTTTCGAAAAAGAAAAAGTACGATCGAAAGTGTGTTCATCCTGACTTCTGATATCCACTTAGCCCTGGCCGATAATGAATTCCTTGTCGGTGTTTGCCTTGATGTGTGCGGAGCTTTTGACAATGTTTTATTGGATGTTTTATTTAATAAATTATTAAAAATTGGCATCTCTCGTAAGCTTTCTAGTTTTATAATTAACCTCCTTCTTACCAGGAAAATTCAAACCCAGGTGCTGGATTCTCCTCCACTGGAAAGAATAGTAAACAAGGGTTTGCCTCAGGGCTCCGTCCTTAGTCCTATCCTTTTTAATATTTATACCTTTGACCTGCATCGGAGTATGCATCCATCTTGTAAAATACTCCAGTATGCGGATGATCTTTTTATATATATTTCAGGACGAATTATTTCTATTCTGGAGGATGTGATTAACATTTGCATGAAAAACCTTGACACCTGGTTAAAAAATCACGGCTTAGAAATTTCTCCGTCCAAAAGCAATGTTATCGTCTTTTCCAGAAAACGTGTTACTCCGCGTGTAACAGTCCAATTAAATAATTCAATTCTCCCTATGCAGGTACAAATAAGATTCCTTGGGGTAATTTTAGACTCTAAGTTAACATGGAACCCATATGTTAATTTAATCATTAACAAATGTCAAGCTGGCCTCAACACTTTACGTGCCGTTTCACGGGTCTGGTGGGGAAGTCATCCATTCACCCAAAAACTTTTTTATAACGCATATGTTAGGAGTCATTTGGATTACGCGTCATTCCTCATTGAACCCACTTCTAAAAAGAACCTCGCAAGGTTGGACCGTATTCAATTTCAATGTTTAAGATTGATTATCGGAGCAATGCGTTCTTCCCCAATTAACGCTTTACAAGTGGAGGCTGTGGAGGCTCCTCTTCATTTCAGAAGACAGTTCTTGGCTGACAAGTTTTTATTTAAATGCTTAAAACTCTCTAATCACCCACTGAAAGACAAAATTACTGCACTTACTGCTCAAGTGAAATCACTTCCATATTGGAGGAACAAATCAATCCCTCTTCTTGTTAAAAGCCTCCATACGTACTGTTCGTATAAACCCCTCTTAAATCCATCAGACAGACTTCCTTTATATGCCAACTCCTTTCGTATTCATTTGTGTAAACCAAATATTCTTTTTTCTCTCGGCATAATTAACAATCACGAAGCTCCAACAAAACTTATCCAAATTTTAAATTCGAAATATTCCAACTGGAAAATTATTTACACAGATGGTTCCAAGTCTCCCTTATCAAACCATGTGGGAGCGGCATTCCACTGTCCATCAGATCAAGTCGATAGAAAAATTAAACTTCCAAAAGAGGCTTCCGTTTTCACTGCTGAATGTATAGCCATTTTTGAATCCCTCAAATACATTGACGATGTTAACATTGGAAAATTCTTAATTCTCTCCGATTCCCTGAGTGCACTTCAAAAATTAAACTCTTCCCCTTTCCATTACCCAGAAGACGATTTCTGTGTTGGAATTCGCACTTTAATTCATAAATTAACCGACTCTGGCAAAGAAATCGTCTTGGCTTGGATACCTAGTCACTGCGGTAT
The DNA here is from genome assembly GCA_929108145.2 of Limnephilus rhombicus. Taxonomy (NCBI): domain Eukaryota; kingdom Metazoa; phylum Arthropoda; class Insecta; order Trichoptera; family Limnephilidae; genus Limnephilus; species Limnephilus rhombicus. The sequence goes on along the minus strand of OV815277.1, from coordinate 33,954,179 downwards.
CCCTAGAAATGAAAAGGCCGATTCATTGGCGAAAGATGCCATTATTTCGGGGGATATTTTATATAAATTTTTAAACACCGATGACATTTTCATAAAATTGAAGGAAAACATGATTTCCACATGGCAGAATCATTGGGAAGAATCTAGTCAATCAAAAGGATATAGCTTTTTCACAATTCAGCCAACGATTCTTTCAAAACCGTGGTTTTCAAGACTTTCTTTTAACAAATTCTCCACATCATCCATTTGCCGCATGCGGATAGGGCATTGCTGCCACAATGTTCACCTGACAAAAATTCATATTAAGAATTCTGCGATGTGTGAATGTCGTCTTGGTGAAGAGGATATCAATCATATTTTTTTCAGTTTTCCTTTAAATAATTCATACAAAAATTTCTTCCCTCACCTAATTAGTTCGGGTATATTGCCTCCCTACAACATTGCATGCCTGTTATCTTCTGTGAACAAACGCGTGTATAAAGTCTTGGCTAATTTCCTGAATATTAACAGCATCAATTTGTAACTGTAAGTTAAGTTTCATGTATTTATTTATTTATTTTATTTTTTACGCACAATAAATTGTGTCAGCATATCTTTTAATTTCCTTTTTATGTTTAATTAAAATCATCTCTTATTGTAATAATTTTGCGTATTATTATTATATAATGTAGATAGGTTCTTGTTATTAAAACTAAATTAGTTAATATTAACCAAAAATTACACTCACAAAAGCATTCACTTGACACTGGCCAGAACACTCTTTTGGGGTGAAGAGCCATTAAAAAAAAAAAAAAAAAAAGAATTATTCAGCCCGTCGATCTCAAGCCAAAGTGGACCTTGGCGTTTAGCATTTCGGATAGCTTTACGTTCCGATATCCTTCGAAGTCTTTCGCACGAGCATTTGTTTTTTTGAAGATTGTTGACATAGGTCAGTAACATATGTCAATTCATTTTTCGTTTGCCAGCCGGCCGACTGGCAAACGCGATTTCTTCGAAAATATCACGCCCGGAAGCCAACATTCGGTAAAATAACGTCCACGGAAGTTTTTAAAACTTTAATTGACCGTCGTAATTATCACATTTCACGAAAACATCGTCGTAATATTCGTTTGAAATCTGACATTTGCGTAAAAACCGCGGAAAAGTCATATTTTGAAACAGATGTTTAAAAATGGGTAAAATTTTCAGGGAGACGCCTGTCGATAGAATCTAGAACCGCAGCTTTTCCTTGGAGAAATTCAAAAACGTATCGAAATTCAATTTCGAACGTTAGCAAATCCTAGCGCTAAAAAAATGCTGTTGTTGAACAGTGCGTGGAACGAACTTCAAATTAATCGTATTCGTACGAGGGTGATTAATAATATTTATTAAATTTTCTTCAACCTTACAATACTGAGCGTGGAACGTTATCCAAAACCACCGCAGGTTTTCAGCGAGGCCCTGACAGCGTTAGCTGACGTAATTTGTATGGAAAATGTTCTAAAAGCGGCGCAGGTGTTCGATTTTCAGGCTGTGTCCCTGGACGGTTAGGACAACGTTTAACGGTTGTCTTGCCATATAAATAAAATATTATTTTAGAATATCGGGATGAACTAGGTAGGAACCCTGAAAATTACATAAACGGATAAATTATCCACGGTAAACATTTATAAAGTATAACTAACGAACGAATTGAGCAAATTGGAAAATTCTTTTTGAGTCGGTTTCGTTATTGTCAGGGCAAGGTTTGTATATAACTACCGGTGAGCTCTGGAATTATAAAATTTGTTTAAAATGAATCGCCGAAATCTATATATGCGCATAGCTTCCGAGCGAATGCACCAAATTGGATAATTCTTTCTTTGCTGTATATCAGGACAAGGTTTGAATAAAATTACTGGTGAGCTCTGGCATTACGAAATTTGTTCAAAATGATTCGCCGAAATGTAAGTACGCTCATAACTTCAGGTTTGCGGGGTGGGGGAAACGGGGGGGGGGGGGAGTAGAGTACGCTATGAAAGAATATTTATTCTGTTTTTGTTTTACTCGAATAAAACAAAATTTTTGTTTCTTAAAAATTCTGAATAATACATTTTGGTAGCGCCGTTTTTGAAAAAATTACAACACGTCTATTTAGTACCAACCTGCGCACTATGGAATAATATTTTTTTTACTGTAATAAACCTTATTTGTTGTTTCTAAAAAAATGTGACAAATACATTCTTATAGCGTCGTTTTTGTGAAAATATAAAACAAAGCACCCACTTAGAACCTACCCGCTTAATATGAAATGATGTTTTTCTATAAATCCTTTATTCAGATAAATCACAGTTTTACTTTCTGAAAAATGCTGAATAGTCTATTAAGTACCTACCTGCGAACTATGAAATCATATTTTTTTGTATTTTTTTTTACTGTAATAAACCTTAGTTATTTTTTCTACAAAAGTGTGCCAAATGTACCTATCGATTTGATGACTGTATCAGACCACTAAATTATAAATTGGGAGACGGGAATGTGTACCGCCGCGCCTCGCCGGGAACCTTTATAGGATAACCAATACCACTGCCGTAGTCACCCCATATTGCCGTAGTCACCACATAGGTCACCCCAAGTGGTTCGCTACGTTTGGTGATTTAGTAGGGGTGCCCGGGTACATGAGGTGAGGTATGTCTAGGTCTTGGAGGCGGATGACCAGGACACACTGAACCCCAGATTCCTACCCACACCTTAAACCGTTTTCGTTCCCAGAACTCTCCTCTCCTTATTTGCCTTAAAAAACCCTCCAATTAGCATCTCCCACACCCAAGAGCTCCACACAAGAGGCCGTGGGGAAAATAATTTCCCTCTGGGCCTATGTCATCTTTGGGGATGCTGTGTGGAGGATTGTTTTAAGGAAACGAAGGAGATGAGAGTTCTGGGAAGGAAAAGGGTTTAAGGGGTGGGCAGGAATCTGGGCTTCAGTTTGTCCTGGTCATCCGCCTCCAAGACCTAGACAAACCTCACCCCATGAACCCGGGCACACCTACTATAACACCATACGTAGCGAACCACTTGGGGTGACCTACGGCGTTGGTTATCCAATAAAGGTCAACTTTGGGGATTTGTATTTCTACATAACATTATATACAACGGGTACCTGGCATGCGTTGCAAGATCACTGTAACCTCGGAGTCAACTTAACTGTAATGGTTCCATTCCAAGTTCAGGGAAACTACATTATAATAATGCAAGCGCCTCGCAAACGCCTGCACTTTATTATAACATTATATACAACGGGTACCCGGCATGCGTTTCAAGATCACCATGTAACCTCGGGGTCAACTTAACTGTAATGGTTCCATTCCAAGTTCCGAAAATTTATTTTAAATTCATTTCAAGCGACGAAAATCCGCCGGCCCGCCAAAATGACCTCTAAGCTCAACCGATTTCAAACGCCCCACGGAACACTCTCCTTCGAAGCAAATTCAGGGTTGCTATCTTTTTTCAAAAGTTGAGAAAGATGTATCGACAATCTCCCATACAAAACTGAAATTTGCTAGGAATTTATTCCAATTAATTAAACGGCGATCTTGAAAATAACGTAGAAAAATTGACATTTTAAAGGCCCTTTGTGGGGTGGTTAATTACGACGAAAAGAAACATTTTGCGAGACATATTTTTTAATAATCATAAATTATACAAGATTTATAAACTTTTAAAATAAAAACATGTGTAGCTTTCCATTTAAAATGTTTAGCAATGTCGCGTCAAACTTTGCAATTATATTTGGCATTTGCGAAAAATCCAACAACATCGATAATGCACAACGTTCCCAGCCTGTAAAATCGGTAGATATTTGAAATGATTATTTAATTTTCTGCAACCTTGCAATACTGAGCATGGATTAAATGTCAGAGTCAAAACGGACCTCTCGGCGGTTTGGGTCGTTATTTTTCGGAAAACGACATTGCCGCCGAAAATCCGATTCCGGGCTAGATGTTTTTTAAAAATACGGTAACCGGAAAGATTCCGCAACTTTTGATAACAATATAACATATGATTCTCATATAAAATGTGTCAGAAGATGCTGACAAAACTCGAAATTTTCCGAAAAAAAATCATCATAACACATGCTAACAGATTCCATCGGAAGTTAAAATTTTGTTGGCCAGTTCGAATTAACACGTTATTCATTCGGGGTAGGTACCTACTTATTTCGGTAGTTTTGCAAATATGATGAAAAAAGCAAAGATTGCCGGAATGGAAACGCGCAGGAACCTACCCGAATACGTAGATACACAATTAATTAGGTTTTAATGTAATACTAAGTGCGGTAAGGTTGTTTCGATGATACTGAATAATTCTTTTTTTTTACAAGTTAGTTTTCACGTTCCGTGTTGGTTCTACTCGAGTTCTATTTTGTATCATCATAGGCCAGTCGCATCACAAAACTGAAATAATTACAGAACTTTCTAGAACTGAAAAATGACAAGAAAAATTTGTAAAATTGTCAAATCTTTTTTTTAAACAATCCAGCCTTATTATTTTTATGTTATGTTATTTTTAAATGTGTAGATAATTTATGAATAAAGCGTCGTTCTATTTGGATATTGTGAATTAACAAAAAATATATATATATTACGCTGTTTTAGGTAGGTACTTTCTGCAGGGACTTTTTTCCTTTAAAAATAAAACATCATATTGAATAAAATTATTTGTGCTGAAAAGAAGTTTTAATAAAATTATTTTATGCTCGACATTATAATGGCGTCGTTTTGGTAAAATATTACAACAAAGTACCTACTTAGTACTTACAATACAACTACAAATAGTGAGCTCTGGTATCGTGAAATTATGCATTGCTAAACCGTTCATCCGATAGCGATGAAACTTTGGGGGAGCGGTCGACTACCTATTCCCTTTGTAGGCGCTCATTCCTCGCTTCATCCGCATTCAGACATCGTTTTTTCTTCATATATTTAATTAAACACACACACTCCTGCTCGCTTCGTCGGGGAAACGAAGGAGAGAAGAGTTCTGGGAAGGAAAAGGGTTTAAGGGGTGGGTAGGAATCTGGGCTTCAGTGTGTCCTGATCCCGGGAACCCTTGCTAAATCACTAAACGTAGCGAATCACCTAGGGTGACCAATGGCAGAGGTGCTGGTTATCCAATAAAGGTTCCCGGGGCGGCGGTTCCCATTCCCGCCTCCCAAATTGAACCTCAGATCTGGTAAGTTAACACGGCCAAAGCCATTTCAAACAAAGTTTCGATTCGGAATGGTGGTTTTACACCAGAACTTATACTGTATAAGTTAATTAGTGATAATGAGAAATAACACATCAAAAATTATTTGCACACATCGAGTTCGAACCCGCAATCTTCGGAATGCGAGTCGAGGGTCTTACCTCTCGACCTAGGGGGCCCTTAATTATATTACGTTATTTTGATAACCAATTTCAAAATAATTTTAATTTCAAAATACAAAAAATTTTAAAATCCAAAAAATTTTAAAATCCAAAAGATTTAAAAATCCAAAAATTTTAAAATCGAAAAATTATAAAATCCAAAAAATTTCAAAATTCAAGAAATTTAAAAATCGAAAAAAATTTCAAAATCCAAAAAAGTTTTAAAGTTCACAAAATTTTAAAATCCGAAAAAATTTAAAATCCAAAAAATTTAAATATTGAAAAAAATTTTATAATCAAAAAAATTTAAAAATCCGAAAAATTTTTGAATCTAAAAAAATTGTTAAAATTCAAAAAATTTTAAAATCGAAACAATTTAAAATCCAAAAAAATTTTCAAAATCGAAAAATATTTAAATATCCAAAAAATTACAAAATCCAAAAAATTTTAAAATCGAAAAAAATTTAAAAATCCAAAAAATTTTAATTTTCAACAAATTTTAAAATTCCAAAAATTTAAAAATAAAAAAATTTCAAGTCAAAAAAATTTAAAACTCGAAAAAAAATTTTAAATCCAAAAAATTTTAAAATCAAAAAAATTTAAAATCCAAATAAATATCAAAATTGAAAAATATTTTAATATCCAAAAAATTTCAAAATCGAAAACATTTTAAAATCTGAAAAAAATTTAAGATCCATAAAATTTCAATATTATAAAAATTCGAAAAAAATTTATTGAAAAAAACAACTTTTTGGCCCATTCTGAACTCCTTGAACCAGTTGACCGAAGTGACCCTATAGTAGGTGTACCAAATTGAGCAGTCTACTGCCTGTGCCCTCTATGTTGCGCACACACCTCGCTTCATCTACATTCAAACATCGTTTTTTCTTCAAATACTTATTAAACACACACTCCTCGCATCATCCACGTTCACACGTCAAATCGCATAGTGTTTTAACCCGTTAATTGCTTTCGCAACGGGCCCAGCTAGTATATATATATTAATGCTCAGTTTTCCAACCGGGGTCACTTTTACCCGGATGGGAAAAGCGACCTTTGCGCCCTAGCGTTTCAACAGCCTTGGGATACACTTTCGCATCATGCACTTTTAAGAAGACTCTGTGATGCCAAATCGACCTTTGGGCTCCTCGAGTATCGGACACATCAAGGGCGAATTTCGGTCGAAGAGGAGCGTAACTAAAATCATATGAGAATTATTCAGCCCATAAATCTCAAGCCAAAGTGCACCTTGGCATTCAGGATTACGTATGCATTCGCGGTCCAATATCCTTCGAAGTCTTTCGCACGAGCATTTGTTTTTTCGAAGATTGTTGACGTAGGTCAGTAACATAATATGTCAATTCATTTTTCGTTCGCCGGCCGGCCTACCGGCAATCGCGATTTCTTCGAAAATATCACGCCCGGAAGCCGACATTCGGTAAAATAACGTCCGCGGAAGTTTTTAGAACTCTAATTGACCGTCGTAATTATCACATTTCACGAAAACATCGTCGCAATATTCGTTTGAAATCTGACATGTGCGAAAAAACCGCGGAAAAGTCATATTTTGAAACAGATGTTTAAAAATATGTAAAATTTTCAGGGAGACGCCTGTCGACAGAATCTACAACCGCAGCTTTTCCTAAGAGAAATTCAAAGACGTATCGAAATTCAATTTCGAACGTAGGCAGATCCTAGCGCTAAAAAAATGCTGTTGTTGAACGATGCGCGGAACGAGTTTCAAATTAATCGCATTCGTACGAGGGTGATTAATAATATTTATTAAATTTTCTTCAACCTTGCAATACTGAGCGCGGAACGTTATCCAAAACCACCGCAGGTTTTCAGCGAGGCCCTGACAGCCTCGGCTGACGTAATTTGTATGGAAAACGTTCTAAAACCGGTGCAGGTGTTCGATTTTCAGGCTGCGCTCGAGGCGGTCAGGACAACGTTTAACGGTTGTCTTGCCATATAAATAAAATATTATTTTAGAATAACCGGGATGAACCAGGTAGGAACCCCGAAAATTACATAAACGGATAAAATATCCACGGTAATCTCACCCGTGACCTCCGGATTTGTAGTCGAAGTTCGCAATCTCATTTTTTTACAGTAGTTCCACATAGGAGGCCCTGAGAAAAATAATTTTCCTCAGGGCCTATGTCATCTAAGGGGATGCTGTGTGGAGGGTCTTTTTAAAAGGGAAGGAAGGATAGGAACTTTTGGGAAGGAATAAGGTATGTGGGGTGGATAGGAATCTGGGGGTCATTGTGTCTAGGAGTGACGGACGTAAAAATCCATCCCTCCAAATGCGGTGCAATGCGATGGGTCGAGAGAGTCCGGCTGGAAAGGATAAAAAGCCTCCCTCAACCAAACTCCCTTGATCCGGCCCGCCACGCAGCAGATGGGCAGACCTATCCGCCGCCATGTCTTGGACAAACTTGACTCCATGAACCCGGGCACCCCTGCTTAGTCACCAAACGTAGCAAAGTGCTTGCAGAGGTGTTGGTTATACAGTAAATGGATCCCGGGGCGGCGGTACCCATACTAGCTTCCCAAATTGGAATACCTCGTTTATAATTATTCAATTAGTCCTTACTATATTATTTATCAGCGTAGTCCAGCGGTAAGGCTCTTGACTCGCACTCCGAAGGTCGCGGGATTATAATTTGTGTTATTGGACAATTTATTTATTAAAAATAATATATAGTATATTTGCAGCACGTTCCAGAGTGAAAGTTACTCTCAGTATCGCCCTGGTGTAAGAACACCATTCAGAATTAAAATGTTGCTTGAAATGGCTTAAGCCGTGTTTGCTGAGCAGATCAGAATAGCCAGGAACTTCCCAACCTTTCTCTTCCCTATCTCCTTCCCCTATCCACTACCTTCAGCCTCACAATATACCCTAATTGGCGATGCCATAGTCCCACTGGCTACAGACGGGAGCAGTTGGGACTCTTGTGCGGTTTTCATGTAAAAAAAAAATCAAGATTTTGAACCCTACTCTAAATCCAAAATCAAATCCAAAAACAAATTCAAAATCAAATTTAAAATCATATCTAAAATCAAATGCAAAATCAATTCCAAAATTAAATCCAAAATTAAATCCAAAATCAAATCCAAAATCAATCTAAAATAAAAATACATTAAAAAACGAATTAAATAAGAACGTATCTACAAGTACCTACTAAAAGGAGCTGAAAAGTACCGCAGACCGGCGCCTTTTCAATTCAGTGCCGGCAGCCCGCGCGTTTATTTATTATTAGTTATGTACAACATGATTTTTTTTTCCTTACCCTCCTCACTAGACAAAGTCTGTTCTGAGGCTGGTAACTAACAATTTCTAATTACATAAAAACAAATAAGTGGTAAAACAAAGAAAAAAAAAGAAACATATATATTATAGTAAAAATAATAATAAAAAATAAGAGGAAAATCAGAATTTAAAAACAGAGTAGAAAATAGAAAATATATAATATTAGATATTAAGAATATTACTTATCTCTCTTCTTTCCTTGACATTCAACCAGTTTAAAAATCTTTTGAAAACCCAGTTCAAATTATTAGATGCGACGTAGGTCTTTGTTTGGGCTACAAACTTATTGAATATATATGGTGCCAAGTAAGATTCATGTTTTTTTGCAAAATTTGATTTGATATATGGTACTTGTAGTTGATTGTGTGTGTTTGCTCTTGTGTATTGCGAGTGAGTTATGAAGTGTGGTGATATTTTTATTCAGTTTTTGTAGATGATCTTCTTTATGAATAGTTTATTTATGTCTAATAGGTTATTGTTGATCATTATCTGTTCTGTCGGATGTTGATAAGGCTTTCTAAACATAATTCTGATTATTGTTTTATGATTAATTTTAAGTGATTTGAGGTGAGTCTCTGCTGCTGCTCCCCGTAATGAAATACCATACATTAGAATACTTTGACAGAGTGCATAATATATATTTTTTAGCTGAGGTAGTGACATAATGTTTCGAATTGTTTTGAAGATGTAAGAGAGTTTCCGTATTTTTTTGTAATTAGGTTAATTTGGAGATCCCATTTTAAGTTATTGTCAACAGTTAAACCGAGATATTTAATATTTTGCGCATAATCAATTTTGTCACAAACACAGCGTGAGTTAGTTAATGAGGTAACTGTGCAGGGGTGAAGATGTAGTTGTGGGCGACTATCTGGCTGACCAGCTAATGTTTTACTGAAAGTTAAGTATTTTGTTTTAGAAATATTTAGTGTCAGTAGATTATTTATTAGCCATTTATTTACTTCAGTCATCCCTGCTTCCGTGTTTTTGAAGACTTTTTCCCATGATTGGGCTTTGAATAAAATTACAGTGTCATCTGCATAACTGATAACTTTGTACTTTATGTTCCCTAGGCTTATCTCAGTTAGACTGTTAATGTAGAGCAGAAACAGTATGGGACCTAAGACGCTGCCTTGGGGTACTCCATACCTGTTGCCTACTTTGTCACTTTCTTGATTATTGATTTTTACAATTTGTTGTCTATTTTCAATGTAGCTGATGAACCATTTTAGTGGTGGACCTATGTTTTTGAGTTTTTGTTGGAGTAATTTGTGTGAGATGGTGTCGAAAGCTTTTGCTAGGTCTAAGAACACTCCTAACACCTTTGAACCGCCATCTAGGTTTTTCACTATGTAGGTGGTTAGTTCCGGTAAGGCGTCTTCTGTTCCCATTTTTGCCCGAAACCCAAATTGACGGGTGGAGATCAGTTTGTGTTTGCCAAGGTATGCGAGCAGTCTTTTTTTCATAGTTTTTTCTAGTAGTTTCGATAGCGAATTTAGGAGAGTGATTGGTCTGTAATTTAAGATCAGCGTTTTGTCTCCCGATTTATGTATTGGAGTAATACAACCTATTTTTAGATGATCGGGGACAAAGCCGAGGCTGAAACTTTGGTTGAAAATATGTTGAAGTGTGTTATGATGCAGTACAAATCCGTATTACTTTAAATATAATTATTAACATCTTTATTATTTGTACTGCATCCTAACAACTCTACCCGTCGAAATCGTAATTAGGTAGGAACTTGTTATTAATTATTAGAGTGCCAGCTCTGACTTTATCGACGGCCCGGGGTGACCTCTGGAGCAGTTCCGCGGCAATACGTCACTTTTTTGTGTGGGTAGGATTTCGGAGAGTTGAGGCCCGGAACCTAGCTACGCGACAGTCAATGGAATTTTTGTGAGAATTTAGTATTTGAACGGGAAAATAATTCCTTTTTACTTGAGAAATGCCGGGCGGTAAAAGTGATTACGTGAACGTATTGTGTGATCGAGAGTTTGCATTCCTTTGGTGGGATTAGTTGAGATTCCGCAACGTAAACTTGTATGGCGGCCAGGCGTGCCAGAACCGGGAAAGATTTAATCGATGAGAAATACGTCCGATCACACTTGGGTCAGAGCCCGTTTCGACGGATGATTGGGGTTCCGTTAGCCCGCGATGCTATTTGCCGATCTTTGTGGCGGAATAGTAAATTTACGCCGACATTGACTCTCGTCTGGACCGAGGGCGGCCTCCCTACATGCCAATCCTTCTAGCGAAAGGCCCCCTGATGATTTTCCTTTGGGGTTCGGGATGACTTGCTAATTTGTTCGCGGCGAAAGGCCGCTTGACGACTTTCCTTTGGCGGCGGAACTGTCTCCAGATCTCGGCTTCGGTGAGGGCTATCCAGATCCTGCATGGGAATGACTTGCTAATTTGATCGCGGCGAAAGGCCGCTTGACGACTTCCCTTTGGCGGAGGAACTGTCTCCAGATCTCGGCTTCGGTGAGGGGCTATCCAGATCCTGCATGGGGAAATGCCGCCTGGACCTTGCAGCTACTAGATGGACAGTATATTAGCTAGCTAGCGATAGTATTCTTAATAAAAGAGGTCGGTGAAATGAAATGACATATTTAAAACCCTGATTGCTATTTGTTTTTATAATTATAAGCTTGTTCTCACAACTCTGCCTTTTAAATTATGTACCTGGCACACCATCCCTTGGAGAGCGACACATATCGTGGTTTAAGATCCACACCCTGAGCATATTTGGGAACCACAGGTATTCTTAACGGGTTCCATAACCCGTCCAGAATTGGCGCTTCCTACGGGATAAAATCTGTGGGTTCCTGACCAGCACTACAACACTAAAGTTGTTTTACGAAGAGTATACTTGGCTTTGCCACTTGGCGAAAAACCCACGTAGCAATTTGGCTACCAACTAAAAAATGGCTAGATGTGTGTCGCGCTTCAGGTGTTGTGTGTTTTGTACTTGAATTCATTTGTTCACTCTGAAGTTTATGAACATTTATTGATGGCATAACCTGTACGCGTTATATTGCAAAGAAAAGATGCCACAAGTATTTTAATAATCCTTGAAGATTATAAAATTATTTTGTACTTGCTTAAGTCTTGAATTAAAACAAATATTAATACCGGATATTAATTATGGTGAACAATTATATGTCTAGTCTAGTCTATTACAAAGTTATCGACATTAACTCCATCTGTGGCCTTTACGAAAAATTCAGGTCCGCCTAGCTTTGGTTTGCGTCTCCGCTACAATAAAAGAACTACTCTTGTGAAATAAATGGGCCACATACATATTCATTTAAATGGGTTTTAAAAAAAAATGTATTTTCATGTAAATGGGCTACTTACATATTCATTTAATTGGAATTGAAAAAATATATTTTCATGTAATTGGGGAACATACATTTGCAAATAAAATTTCAAATTTTAAATTTTTAAATGAAAGCGGGAATAACAAATGAAATATTTTATGTTTTAATTTTAAATACAGGGTTATTTTTTTTAGTTTTTATGATTAACTTAGTACATTTTAGGTAAATTCAGACGGATTTCAGTAATTACGGTAATCTTCCTTTTCTTTTTTTTTTTTTTTGTCAAGTTTAATTATCCGAATTCATCATGTCTACTCCAATCCCTAATGTGAACAATGCTTCCAAGGAAGAAATAATTAAGGAACTAACATTGCGCTCCGTGGATCCAGCCACTACATTCGAGGCATTACGCAAACAAGCGCGCGTTTTTAATAAAACACTAAAACAATCTTCAAGCGCGCAGTCTGAGGAAGACAATTCAGTTTGTGATTCCGAGGATGATACATCGGGAAGTAATTCGGATGACGTATTAAATAATGAAACAAAAGGGAAGGTCACCTTTATTAAGAAAACCAAAATAATTTATAAAAAATCTTCGGCGCACGGGCTAGGTAATTGGGATTACAAGTACAACGGAAAGACCTGTGTTCGGGACTTCCTGTTTTTAGTGGATGAACGTTGCAGATCGCGCGGTATTTCGCACAATGAATTAGTGAAGTCTTTTACGGAAATTTTAGATGGAATTGCGTTACTGTGGTATAGGTCCATTTATCATCCGGATTTGAAGTGGGAAGACCTTTCCAACCTATTGATCAAACAATTTGAGGGAGAGGGAAAACAACTCGATTTAAAAGCGGAATTGTTTAATTTAAGGCAGCCCAAGGGTATGTCTGTATTCGAATTTTCATTGAGAATGAAGGCACTCAATAATAAACTTGATGCCAAACTGCCCGAATCAGAGCTGTTGCAGTTGGCAATGAAGGCTTTGCTTCCAACTTATGCAAACCTACTGGCAGCTAGGGATTTTGTCTCTTTCGAGGATCTTACAAGGGCAGCTGCTAGGCTAGAATCACTGTCTGAAGCCTCTACGTCTTCTTCTTCTAATTTCAAAGTCGTTGAATTTCCGGAAAAATCTACTAACTATAGGAAATTTTCTTCTTCCGATAATAAATATAGTTTCAATAAGCAACAAAATAATTCGTACTCTCATCAAAAACAACAACGTCGTCCGAATACTTATAATAATGTTGTTTATACACGCAGTCAACCATCTCCTCCAAACAATAGGATTATTTGTGATTTTTGTAAAAAGAGTGGACATAAAGTAACGGAATGCTGGAAAAAAGCCTCCGGTACAAAAAATGCTAAGGTTGGCACCGTACATAGTGGTACCAAGCCTAATAATCAAAAAAACTAGCTTGGAGTCGCTCTGGACACGCCCCTCCCTGTGCGCAAAGGGAACGGGAGTGGCAGAGTTGTCTCCTACTGGTTAGTTTCTGTCAACACCATCTTCTGGGGTGGTGGGCCCGCTACCACAGAAGCCGGATGTCGCGGGTGACAATCGTCCATTTGTTAATGTATATATTATTAATAATAATTTTTCTGCTCTCTTAGATAGTGGAGCAACAGTCTCTTGTTTAGGAGGAGATAGTTTTAAGCAATTTTTAGATTTAGGCATAGAATTAACGAAAGTAGACTTTAACGTTACAACAGCTGACGGCTCGAGTCAGTCTGTTCTGGGTACTCTAACTTTGCCGGTGACGTACAATACAATCACAAGGGAGGTTGTCTTTTACGTCATTCCATCATTATCACCTAATTTTATTTTGGGGGTCAACTTTTGGAAGCAGTTTCGAATCGCACCGGAACTGTTTCCAGATGTGCACGAACCTCACCATTTGGGTCACATTAATGAATTACGAGCAATTCGCCCTGCTTCTTCATTATCGGTTTCCGAAAGCAGAGCTCTTTCGTAAATAATTAGAAAATTTGACTCTATTTCCTATGAAAAAAAAGGTTTGGGTTTAACGCATCTAGTGAAGCATAAAATCATTACAACTGGTCCTCCGATTAAGCAGCGCTACTATCCTCTGTCTCCTGCTAGACAACGTCAACTCGACGCGGAAGTGGACGAGATGCTCAGTTTAGAAGTAATCCGCCCCTCTCGATCGCCTTGGTCTAGTCCCGTGATTATAGTACAAAAGAAGGATGGTACGGGGAGATTTTGCCTCGACTCCAGAAAATTAAATAACGTAACGATCAGAGACAGTTACCCATTACCTCATATCGCACGTATCTTAGACAAATTGGGTGGCGCAAGATACGTATCTTCAATAGATTTGAGTAAGGCGTTTTGGCAGGTAGCGCTGGATAAAGACTCCTGCGAGAAAACAGCATTCGTCGTTCCGGGCCGTGGGCTCTTCAAATTTACTCGTATGCCGTTTGGGTTAAAAAATGCACCCAGTGAACTCCAAAGACTGGCTGACGCTCTGTTTGGACCAGAATTTGATGATAACGCCTTCTGTTATCTAGACGATTTAATTTTAATTTCGGCGGATTTTAATTCTCACATTAAACTACTTAACAAAGTTTTTGAAATACTGAGAGATGCGGGCCTCACTATAAATCAAAAAAAGTCTGAGTTCTGTAGATCAGAGCTTAAGTACTTGGGATACATAGTAGATTCACAGGGATTTCGCACAGACCCGGTGAAAATTGAAAGCATAAAGGATTTTCCAATTCCAAAAAACGCGAAAGGAATCCGAGCTTTTCTTGGCCTTTCAGGGTATTTTAGACGTTTTATCAAAGGCTTCTCGAGTATAACCGCTCCATTGACGAAGCTTACTGGTTCAAAGAACGGTGTCAGTAACTTCAAGTGGACACCGGAAGCAGAAAAAGCTTTTAACGATTTAAAACAAGCCCTTATAAGTGCTCCGGTTTTAAGCTGCCCAAACTTTTAAGAACCGTTCGCGATACATTGCGACGCAAGCTCCGTAGGAGTGGGGGGGTGTCCTAATTCAGAATATAGACGGTGCCGAACACCCGATTGCGTACTATTCACGTTGCCTTAACACTCACAAACGCAACTACGGAATTACGGAGCGTGAACTCTTAGCAGTGCTGGATTCAGTAACGCACTTTAGACCCTACATTGAAGGAGCGCATTTCACAGTTGTTACTGACCATTCGAGTTTAAAGTGGTTAGGTTCGCTATCCAATTCTAGTGGCCGTCTTGCACGATGGAGCTCACGGTTATCGCAATTTTCCTTTGATGTTGTTCACCGTAAGGGAACTCAACATATTGTACCGGACGTCCTCTCGCGTATGGATGTAGCCCTCGTATCGGGATCTGACCTTGTTGATACCAATGATAAATGGTATTTAAATGCTTGGAAAGGTTGTCAGAAATTCCCACAACGATTTCAGAACTTCCAAATTCGCGATAACGAATTGTTTCGTCATACGAAAACTAAGTTAGCTCTCTGTGAGGATACAGCGTGGAAGAAGGTAGTTTCTCATGAATTCAGACAAAAGATTTTGTCAAATGAACATGAATCCTCTCGAGCTTGCCATCCCGGAGTTTTTAAAACATACAAAAAATTGCAATTACGTTATTACTGGCCGAACATGTATAAAGATGCCAAAGAATTTGTAAATCGTTGCCAAACTTGTAAAGCCCATAAGATAAGCACGGCATCTCCTAATGGTTTATCCTCAAACCCTAAACGTGTCACTAGACCTATGCAAATGCTGTCATTAGATTTGGTAGGTCCCTTACCTCGGAGTTACTCCGGCTTTACGATAATATTAACACGCGTTGACGTTTTTTCTAAATTCACTTGGTTATTTCCGCTGCGCAACGGCTCCGCGAAAAGCATAGTTAAAAATTTGGAAGAGAACATTTTCCTTGTTCACGGGGTGCCTCGTACGATAGTGTGCGATAACGGTCGCCAGTTCATCTCACGGGAGTTTAAAGAACTACTACAAAGTTACAATATACCACCTCCTTTTTATAACTCGTATTATACTCCTCAAAACAATGTTGTTGAGAGATACAACCAAACACTAGGAACTGCATTGTCGATCCTGGCCGAATCTGACCACCGTAACTGGTCCAAATTTCTGCCACAAATTCAGTCCGCAATGAATAACACCGTTAATTGTGTGACAAACTATACTCCGTACTTCCTAATGCATGGTAGGGAGCAAATTCTCGACGGAGATTTGCACCGCATTCCTATAGATAATGGGGACACTCACTCGGAAAGAGGGACTCTGGCTTCCACTTATGCTCAAAGGTTACAGAGTTTGGCAAACATATATGAACAGGTGTCGGACGCTTTACTCAAAGCTTACCAGACAGGAGCGAATCGTTACAACTTACGCAGAAGAAACGTCACACATCAAGTTGGTGACGTCGTGTGGAGACGAAACTTTGTTCAGTCTAACGCGTTAAATTATTTTTCTCAAAAATTGTCCCCACGTTTCGTGCAAAATGTTATAATAAAGAAAAAGTCGGACTTGGTTTATACCTTGGCAGATCTTAAAGGTAAGGTATCAGGGGATTTTCATATAAAGGATATCGTCAAATCAGACAAAGTTCCTGTGTAAATTCTTTTCGCACATCAATTTCTCAGAAGGTCTGGCCATCTTTCTTGAGGACTGATATTTTCACTAATATATAACTTTGGTTATTTACTTTAAATTTTTACGCACGGAAACTTCACCGGCCTGATCAACCGGGTTGAAGAATTCCTAGCGTTCTGACAGTCTTTTCTCCTGTCCTAGGTTCATTTCGGGGAAATTTTTTTTTTCTCTTCGTGTTGACTACTCCGCGTGGGCGTATTTATAAATCTAATATTTTTATTTCATAAGTTACTCCCTTAAAACATAACCATCAACTCCGGTAATAGTACTCGAATTGAATGGATTAGAAAAACCCTTATTAGCATTAGTTTTAGTTATAAACGGATTATGTGTATAATAGGCTTCAGGTGAACAAATGAATAGTCAGTTAAATGCTCTTCTGAATCGTGTATGTTGTTTTACACGAGCATAACAGCATTTCTCTCTAAATAAGTGCCTTAAGTTATTTTGTCGTATTATGTATTATTTATTTGTATACATTTTGAAATGCAAGAAGTTACAACCCAACTGTCTCCTTCGTTTCAAGATGGGCAAAATAAGGAAGCCTTGTTTTCCACTATATGTGTACAAACGCTGATTGTTCTTGTTTCATCATTAATATTAATATGCATATAGTGACATGGCTTTACAAAAGATGTCTCGATAGGTCCAAGATTCAAATAAAAGCCTGCATCAAACGGTGCACATAAATATTAAATTTAGTCATTTAATTAGACCTTCAATAATAAAAATAAAAAAATTCGCTTTCCTGCTGATGAAACAAGATATATCGTCCTTATTTTTCCTTTTTAGTCTAGGACAAGCTTATAATGTGGAACGACGTGCCAACTCCGTTCTTTCCACATTTTAAGTCACTTCAGTCAGTTCATTTTATTAAAGAGTCCAGAGCATATGTAGATGTTGCGAAACCTTTCCTTGTGTTCTGAGGTTTTTTTTCTCTTCTCTTTTCAAAATAATGTAAATTTGTATTTGTTGCTTACTTATTGACCTCTTGATAGTGATTTTGGTGAACACACTAGTTGTTCTTGATATAAATAATATTTAAAATTGCAAAAATTTTCATTGTATTTAGTTATAAGTAAGTTTGGTTATGGTTGGATTGACCCTTAGATTAATCAAATTTCATTATTCATTTTGTTACTCTTCTTTATAGTTTATTTATATAATTAATTATTTTATAACGTAGAAAGTTTCCTTAAAATAATCAAACCTATTAACGGTTCTGATACTGATGATAGTTGCATATCACTTGACCCGATTGCACCTTCTATATTGATGGATGTATACATTATTACATTGGCACCATTCTTATGCGATGGTTATTGACAATTTAACACTCTGTATTAACTACTCTATTTCTCTGGTATGCACCCCCATACGACCTAGTTAGATAGGATAGTTAGGTAATCAACGAAGGGTTTTTCTTATCTCCTATGGAAAGATAGAGGCAGTGTTAAGTGAGGATTGGTTTTCCATCCTAAAAAGTGATGCCTATGTGGCTTCTTTAAAAACCTATTTAAGGAAAGTGTTGCCTTAAGTCATTTAAGTGTCGTTGTTGGTTCAGAAGGTGTTAGACTTTAATTATTTCTTATATTTACTATTAAATTGTAACGCTAACGGTAGTTCGTGACTTAGTTCGGTTTTCAACACTCATTGTACTTCATACGGCGAGTGCTTGAGGACTCCGTTCGCGTTACACCGCTTCTTTCTATGCTTCCCAGCATCATTATTCGTAAGCCTATCATAATAAAGAATGGTTGTTTCGTGGACCTGGCCATCCGGCCTTAAGCTTTGATGGAGTGCAACTGGAGTTGCGAAACACCCATTCGAAATAAGTTGTTGACTAATCTAATGTTTTTTTTGTCATTTACTTTTCCAAATTTTACTGCTCACTGCTTGCTTGTATTTTATAATTTTGTTTTACTGTTTTAGAAATCCCGTGGACCGACCTAGACAGCATAGTATCAGGTTGTTTTGAATGAATTACATGTTTGAGGGCAAACATTTGGTGGCGAGGGGGGTAATGTTATGATGCAGTACAAATCCGTATTACTTTAAATATAATTATTAACATCTTTATTATTTGTACTGCATTCTAACAACTCTACCCGTCGAAATCGTAATTAGGTAGGAACTTGTTATTAATTATTAGAGTGCCAGCTCTGACTTTAAAGACGGCCCGGGGTGACCTCTGGAGCAGTTCTGCGGCAATACGCACTTTTTTGTGTGGGTAGGTTTCGGAGAGTTGGGGCCCGGAACCTAGCTACGCGACAGTCAATGGAATTTTTGTGAGAATTTAGTATTTGAACGGGAAAATAATTCCTTTTTACTTAAGAAATGCCGGGCGGTAAAAGTGGTTACGTGAACGTTTTGTGTGATCGCGAGTTTGCATTCCTTTGGTGGAATTAGTTGAGATTCCGCAACGTAAACTTGTATGGCGGCCAGGCGTGCCAGAACCGGGAAAGATTTAATCGATGAGAAATACGTCCGATCACACTTGGGTCAGAGCCCGTTTCGACGGATGATTGGGGTTCCGTTAGCCCGCGATGATTTAGCAGGGGAGCCCGGGTTCATGGGGTGAGGTTTGTCTAGGTCTTAGAGGCGGATGACCATGACACTGAACCTCAGATTCCTACCCACCCCTTAAATCCTTTTCCTTCCCAGAACTCTCCTCTCCTTCCTTTTCTTTAAAAAACCTCCACACAGCATCCCCAAAGATAACATAGGCCCTGAGGGAAATTATTTCCTTAGGGCCTCCTGTGTGGAGCTCATGTAAAAAAAAATGGTTGTCATTGTTGGTTCGATCAGAATAACAAAATTGCAAACGTCAGAAGAAAAGCAAACAAATTGTTGCCTAGGAAAAGATGTTTTTTTTTTTAAATTAGGCAATTCACCCTTAAAAGCGTGCTTTGTTGGCATCGTAGTTAATATTTATCTCTAAAAATGAATCGCCGAAATGCATGTATGCGCAAAACTTCTGAACGACTGCACCAAATTGGATAATTCTTCTTTTTCGTTATTTTGTATAAAACTACTGTTGAGCTCTGGCATTATGAAATTTGTATAAAAAATTGTAATAGGTGACACGCGAGCAGTTCGAAAACTGAATGTACCGAGAATGAATGTATGGAATGCGAGAGGTGGGAGGGGGAGGAGGGAGGGTGTGGGGAGGGGGAGGAGGGTAGGGTGGAGGGGGTTGGGGGAGGGAGAGGGGAGGGAAGGAAGGGTGGAGTGGTGAAGGAGGGTGGCGGGATGGTGGAGCAGGGAAGGGTGGGGGAGGGGGAGGGTGATGGAGGGAGAGGGGGGGGGGAGTGGAATGGGGAGAGGGAAGGTGGAAGAGGCGGAGCGGGAATCACCCTAATACCATGCGAGCTTAGCAGCGGGAAAAATCTAGCGTTTTATGGGCAATCAAGATGCGGAAGTTGAAAGGCGTTGTGCTCATAATCCAACAGTGAAACGAACCATTGTCCAAGAACTGCAAAGGTTTCTTCATCAGAATAATGATTTAATAAAAATGTTCAAAATGGCATTAGATTGTATGCCATCGAACAGCCATAATATTAAACGAAACACGCATTTATGTGTGTTTGTTTTACTACTGAACAACTACTGAATGATTTTAATGAAACTTTACAATAATATATCTCTTACGTCAGAATAACATATACGAGCCCTGGCATCATGAAATTTGTATAAAAACATTGCAATAGGTAGCACGGGAACTGTTTGAAAACTGAATGTATAGTGAATGAATGTATGGAATGCTGGTGGAGGGAACCCAGGAGGGCGGGGGGATAAAGTTTGGATTATGGGCGAAATTCCTAAAAACTAAAACTAGTTATCTTTATACTAACTTTGGGCCGGGAATCCGAATCTGAAAGAATTAGGTTTGGGCAAGCAAATATAAACTGAATTACACGACTTAAAAATTTTCGTTACACAAACAATCTGCAATAAATTAATGACACATCTTTTTTATGGGCGATACTCCGAAAGAAGAAATTTAATTATCTTTATACTAACTTCGCTCCCCGAAAGTACTGGAGAACTCTGAGAAATGCCTTCTGGTCTCAGGTTTGAGGAAAGGAAAATCCTGATCTATTTCCTTCTCGTGGTGGGGAGTGAGCAACGACCTCGTATCGGCAAATATAGACAGGGACCGAGCGTTGGCCGGAATAAGCTGACCACCAACTTTCGCCCTACCAGGCGTCTGTTGTCTAGGGCACCCTCTTGTCCTGGAGAAGTAAATAATCTCCAAAGGCGGAAGAACCTTCGAGGTCAACGGCATAGGATGTGGAAAGAAACGGGAAACTACCACATTAAAGGTCCAAGTGGCATCCCAAGAACCAGCAAAACATGAATACCCAATCTCAAGTAAAATTCTCCGGAGGTAAAATAGTCCCCCGTTCGGATCTCCGGGTGGGGACTGGTCGAGATGCTAGAAACACAAAGTCAATAGCGAAACAAAAGTCAAATACAAAGAACCAAATAGCGAGATGGGCAACGTGGAATGTCCGCACATTACTGCAAAATAGCAAACTGGATAATCTGAAAGCTGAGATGCAAAACGTAAATTTGAATGCCCTAGGTATAGCAGAGATGAGATGGCCCAATTGCGGAGACTTCTGGAGTGGCAACTACAGAATTATCCACACAGGATGCATAAAGGATAAACCTGGCCAAGGGGGAGTAGGCGTTGTGCTGTGCAAGGAGTGGGGAAGACGGGTTAAGGGATATGTGCAATATAGCGGAAGAATTATTCTAGTCAAAATAGAAACTGAGCCTGTAGACACTGTAATTATCCAAGTATATATGCCAACATCTAGTCATAGCGAAGAAGAAGTGGAGGAGGTATACAGTTCGCTAGATAAACTTATATTAGAGATAAAAGCAGGTGAAAATCTGATTCTCCTAGGAGATTGGAATGCTGTTGTAGGAGAAGGACGTGAAGGAACTTGCATTGGGCCCTTTGGGTTGGGTGCAAGAAACGACAGAGGAAACAGATTGACAGAATTCTGCGAAAAACACAAACTAGTGATAGCAAACACTTGTTTCCAACACCACCCAAGACAGCGATACACCTGGAAATCCCCTGGAGACAGACAAAGACTGCAAATAGACTATATAATGGTTAGACATAGATTTAAAAACCAAATAAAAGACTGTAGAAGCTATTCCGGTCCAGATATAGATAGTGACCATAATATGGTAATGGCCAAAAGCCTTCTAAAACTGAAAAAATTAAAAAAGAGAAAAAATCTCAAATGGGATACAAAAGTATTAAAAATAAAAGAGATTAGCGACAGTTTTAGGGAAAAGACGCAAGAGTGCAACCTAATGGAAGAGGAGAACGTGAATGCGATCTGGAAAGTGATAAAGACGAAGATTATAACTACGGCAGAGGAAACTATAGGCAAGGAAAAACCCCAACCACGGAAGGAATGGATAACCGATGAAATCTTAAATATGATAAAGGATAGAAGAGAGCTCAAAAATGATAAAAGAGCTGAATCACAAGAGAAATACAAAGTGCTGAGAAACCAAATAAATAGAGAATCAAGAATAGCCAAAGAAACATTCTACCAGAATAAATGCGATGAGATAAATGACGACCTAAAGAGAGGAAATGTAGAAAGAGCTCACGCTGCGGTGAAAGACTTCTTTGGGATGAGAGTTGGAAAGGGTAATGCAATAGAAGGAGAAGACGGCAAAATACTTTTCGAAAATCACCAAATAGGAGAGAGATGGAAAAGATATCTCGAAATGCTGTACAATGGAAAGGGAAATAATGACAACGAAACATTGATAGAAAGAGAAAATGAGGTAGACGCAGATGATTTGGGAGATCCAATCACTAGAGAAGAGTTTGACCTCGCACTGAAAAATCTCAAAAACGGGAAAGCACCCGGAATCGATGACGTTCCGGCTGAACTAATTAAGCCAGCAGGAAAAGGAACTATAGATGCCCTGTTTAAAATGATACAGACAATGTATAAGACTGGAAAGATACCAGAGGATTTCGAGAAATGCCTAATTGTCGCATTACCAAAGAAGGTGGGCACGACGAAATGTGAACAACACAGAACTCTTAGCCTTATATCCCATGCCTCAAAAATATTGACTAATATCATTCTAAAAAGAATCGAACCAAAAGTAGAGAACATCCTTTCCGGAGACCAGTTTGGCTTTAGAAGAGGTGTAGGAACCAGAGAAGCAATATTGTCGCTACGATTACTACTAGAAAAAAGATTAAAAAGAAACCAAAACACATTCATCGCATTCATAGACCTGGAGAAGGCTTTCGACAAAGTAGAATGGAAAAGACTCTTCGAGATTCTGAAGAGAATTGACATCAAATATAGAGATAGACGAATAATCCAGGCGCTATACAAGAATGAGGCCGCTATAATTAGATGTGACAATGATACAAAAGAAGCCAGTATAAGACAAGGGGTGAGACAGGGATGCTCTCTGTCACCTGTTCTTTTTAACGCATATATACAAAGTGCGATTGATGACTTGAGGGAGAGAATGAGTCACAGAAAAGGTGTAAAGATACACGGGCAAAAGGTGGATATGATAAGGTTTGCTGACGATATTGCTTTGGTTGCTGAAAGCGAAGAAGAACTGCAAGAGGCCTTAACAACCATGCAAAGCATTCTTCAAAATAATTACAACATGAGGATAAATAAAGACAAAACAAAGCTGCTGACTGTAGGCCGAATGCAACATCAGACGAGAGTAGAGATGTCAGGAGTTCCACTAAAGAACACCAAGGAGTTTGTGTACCTCGGGAGCAAAATAACATGGGACGGTCGGTCTAAGAGCGAGGTCGTTAGCCGTATACACCAGGCTAGGCTTGCATTCAATAAAATGTCGAAAATAATAGAATCGAATAATATAGACCTGAAACTGAGAATACTCCTCATCAAGACCTATGTATGGAGTATCTTGATGTACGGCTGCGAAACATGGTGCTTATCCGAAAGAGATAAACGGAGACTAGAGGCTTTTGAGATGTGGTCCTATAGAAGACTACTAGGAATTTCCTGGAGAGACCACATCACAAATGAGGAGGTTCTCCAAAGAATCGAAGGAGGAAGGCACCTGCTCAGGACCTTGTCCGAAAGGCGCGCAAGATGGATCGGCCATGCAATAAGACAAGAAGGCCTCTTGCATGCCATAATGGAGGGTATGACCGAGGGGACAAACGCTAGGGGACGCCCACGCCGAGAGTACCTGGAGGACCTGCTGGTGGACGTGCGCTGCTTATCATATGCAGAATTCAAAAGAGCCGCACAAGACAGGGAAGAGTGGAAGAAACGAATAGATGAAATTGCTGCAAACCAATCCCAGGATTGAAACCAGAGAGAGAGATACTAACTTTGGGCTGGGGAATCCGAATCAGGTTACACTCGGCAATATTAACTGAGTTAAACGACTGTCGAAATTTTGAATTCACACACAATATAACAGGCCATTTCGGACGCTTTCTGACAATAAATATCATAGAAAAAACCAAAGATATTACATATTACCACATAAAATTAAGTGTTGCCATTAAGCAATAATATCAAAATAAAAAATCTTATTATTTTAAAATAAAATCTGATTATTTTAAAATAAAAAATCTTTTTATTTAAAAAAGGCCAAGGATGAAAAAATAGTATGCCAATAATAATAATAACGTAGTATTTATATAGCGCAGTTTTGTGATATTTCACTTCAAGTGCCAATCCTATGACAACACAAAAATCTTAACATTTTTTTTTAAATTTAGCCAATGAATTTAGCTAGAGAAGTTGAAGATCTTCATAAAAATCACTATCCGAATCGGAAGAAAACAGTATGCACATTTAAACAATGCAAAGGTTTTTTTTTACATTAACTCCACACAGGAGGCCCTGAGGAAAATAATTTCCCTCAGGGCCTTTGTCATCTGGGATGCTGTGTGGAGGGTCTTTTTGAGGAGAGGAAGGAATGAACATTGGTCTTGAAGAGACCCATGTTGTAGGAAGGATGAAACACAGAGGCCGGCAAATCATCCACAGCCGAACTTTTGAACACAAGAACGAGTCGAAGAAACGACCCTTTCTCATGTGACAAATGTTAACCTTGTACAAATGTTGGCCACGCGTTTGGCGTGTTTCCCGACTATGCACCGGTGCCGAAGGGATCAATGATGCTAGTTCCTCGGAGCATCTTCCATTGTAATACCGGTAGAACAAGGATAGCATTCCCACCCGACGCCTGTGCTCTAAAGATTGCAATCCGTCTGTTAAGATGGGAGAATCTATCAAACGGACCGCCCGTTTCTGCACAGAGTCGAGGGTATTTTTCAGGTATTTTGGAGCTCCAGACCAGAGATGGCTGCCAAATTCAACCGTGGGGCGTACTTGTGATTTGTACAAGGTTATCAGTTTTTTTTTTTTACATGAGCTCCACACAGGAGGCCCTGAGGAAAATAATTTCCCTCAGGGCCTATTTCATCTTTGCTGTGTGAAGGGTTTTTTTTAAGGAAAAGGAAGGAGAGGAGAGTTCTGGGAAGGAAAAGGGTTTAAGGGATGGGTAGGAATCTGGGGTTCAGTATGTCCTGGTCATCCGCCTCCAAGACCTAGACAAACCTCACCCCATGAACCCGGGCATCCCTGCTAAATCACCAAACGTAGCGAACCACTTGGGGTGACCTATGGCAGAGGTGTTGGTTATCCAATAAAGGTTCCCGGGGCGGCGGTACCCATTCCCGCCTCCCAAATTGAAAAGCAGTTGTGTACTGTTAAAATATCTGCGGACCCTGTACAACACGCCCAGTTTATGGGAGGCTAACTTTACTCTGGCTTCGATGGAGCCCCCATACCTGAGCTGGTCACTTAGGGTTACAACAAGCATATCAATGGAGGGCCTGTTCGGAAGATTGCTTCCGTTGAAAGAGACTAGATTTTCATTTCGATCCCTTTTAGACGTAATCAGACAAGATTGGGTCTTTGAAACATTAAATTCAACGAGATTATTTTTACCTCAAGAGAAAACACTCTAGAGGTAACCGTCTATTCTTTGCTTCAAACCACTACGAGCTGTTGGAGTTTGTGAGCCCTTTGGGGGCTTGTCAAACAAAAAGCTGTCATGAACTGTACTCATTGGAGGACCCACCACTAACAGATGGTTACCCCTTCAAGGCTCTTGCAAGGACTCTAATTTTTTTTGTGAAAACGACTCTACATTTGATAACAAAACTAGACCTCTAATGTCCCTGCATACGTTGTTAGTAAGCAGTATGCAAGTACTTAGCGGGAAATACAGATACAGTAGGTGTTAGTATGATAAAATATAGGCAAGACAATGAGACAGGTTGGTGAAAGTTCACGAGGTGGCAAGCGCTGGGTGATTGTATCCAGCGTATCCTACAAGCACCTGTTTGGGAAGAAGACACAGTAGATAAGTAATAAGGGAATGGCAAACGGTTGGGAGTCCTCTTCAATCGATTGGCAGTCCCAGCAAGAATGCGCATGACATTCGGTCTAGTCGTGAACCACACTCAGCTTCCGCGCCCCTTAGCCGGTTCCTCGGTGATGCCTCAAAGAAAAGTAAATGGGAGATTGGGGGGAAATACCCGACGACCCTAAGGAATTCAGCGTCGAGTAGCCGGAGGCAAGGCGAAGGAGAGCCGAGGTCGCCCCCCCCAAACCTAAAGCCTGCACATGTTGCTGGGGGTGACGCAATTAATTTTAGAGGACACCGTGCCATCGTCGACCGACTCCTGTTGATGCAAGGACGAGGTCTAACGCACCCCCAGAAGGGGAAAAAGAAACATTACAAAATAAATAGATGCAGTTCAGTTCAGCCTTCTGAGCGAAGCGAAGTAGCATTGTGAGACTAAAAACAAAAAGAGAACAAAGAAACCAAAACAAAATTTAAAAAAAAACAAAGTCGAGTATGTTAGTTGAATCAATAGTGTTCCTTGGAATATGAAGCTGGAAAAAAAGAAAATCACAAAAAATTGATGAAAAATAATGAAAACAATAAACAGGTATCTCGATAAAACATCGTGTAGCACAGCTTAGTGAAATCTAAAATAAACCATGTGAAAAGAAATAAAATAAGCAAAAAAGAGGTAAGTCACAGAAAAATAAAAAAGGAACAAAATGTATACAATAGAATAAGAAAAAGGTACCTAAGATAGAGATGATATTATAACAAAAAAAATATATATAAACAGATATAAAGCATAAAACATAAAATTCTAGCAGTAGATGTAATAAAGTAAAGAGAATGTCCGTGGATTCAAGAGCAGATACACCTGGTACCTACATGATTTTACAGCTAGTCAGCGACTCTAAGATCAGGCCATCTCTCAACCCAGACTTTCGTAAATTTCCTCAAACACTCAAAGTTCACCTTATTCGAAATGAGATCCGCGTTCCAAGCTGGTCTCGTAGTAACTTGCAAGCCATCGAGCATTTCCTCTCGGGCATCCGTCAAAATCTCGCAGTGCCACAGAATGAGCTCAGCTGTTTGATCAGTATTACCGCAAGCGCAGTTAGGATGGGGTGATAGAGAGAGACTATGAAGTCTCCCTCTGAACTCCCCATGACCGGACAGAAGTTGGGTCATATGATGATCCCTAGTGATGTACGCCCCTTCCATTCTGAGTTTAACTGACGGAAAGAAGGAGAAAGTCCACCTTCCCGTATTTGACCTATCCCAACGTTCCTGCCATTCTCTCAAAGTTCTTTCTCGCATCTCTCTAAGAAGTCCTGGGAGGGAAACCGCTCCACCTGGTATTAGCTCAATACCATGATGGGTGGCAGTTCTTCCTCTCATTAGAAGCTTCTTTGTTAACACCTCCCTAATTTCAAGATCGATAGGCAAAACGCCGGCCAAAACTGGCAAAGCGTCCGAAGCAACTGTTCTGTACGCACCCGAAAGCGCCAGCAAGGGGACTGGCTGGCCTCTCTTGAGCGCCGAGAGTATGAGTGCATTCTCCAGGCGGTGCTCCCACATAGAGGCCGCATACGAGACTTGCGCCACGTAAGCCCCCCCCCCTGTATAGGAGACGGAGCGCTGGAGAGCGCAGTCCCCACTCAGCAGTAGAGATTCTTCTCAATTTCAAAAAGAGGGCCTGGGCCTTACTTGATACGCTTTTAACATGGGTCAAGAATGAGGACTTTCGATCCAAAGTGACGCCTAAGTATTTAGTGTTCTCAACGAATCGGATGTTGGTATCTCCCATTTTGATGGTGGGATTTCTACTTCTATTGAGGTTACCCTTCATCAGGAGTCCCATGGTCTTGTGGGGAGCGAAGGTCAGCCGATTTCTCTTTCCCCATTCTAAAGTCACACTTAAAACCTCTTCAGCTTTTCTCTCAACTTCCTTTCTGCTGTTCCCCGAGACCAAATACAATTTGTCATCAGCGTAATCCACCGAGATACATCCTTCAGGCAAGGGCAGCCTGGAGGAATCGTCAAACAAAATGTTCCAAAACTCAGGTCCAAGGATTGAACCCTGAGGACAACCCATGTCAACTATTCGTCCAATCAGGTAGTCTCCAAAAGAAAGGATGACCGTTCTGTCGCAGAGGTAATCAGCGCAGATCTTGAACAGATTTTGTGGACATTTCCTATTTTTGAGCTTGACTAGTATCATCGGCCACCACGCATGATCGAAGGCACCAGTGATATCGAGGAAAATTCCAATTTCGTACCTCTTTTGGCAAGCCTTCACCCAGTCAAACGCATACGTGATGGCGTGCTCAGTGGACATATCGGGGACAAAACCAAACTGCCGCTCGCAGGGTGGGGATAACGTTTGACGTAAACGCTACCTAATCAGTTTCTCCAGAATCTTCCCCAGAACAGGTAGCAGGGTGATTGGACGGTACGCCTTCACGTCCGACCTTGGTTTATCGTTCCCCTTTGGTATAATCCTAAACACGCCCCTCTTCCATTCAGAAGGAAAAGTACCTCTTCTCATGCATGTATCCATCACTTGGAAGAGCTCCTGCTTGGCGTGGATCCATACTTGCTTCGCTATTATTCCATTGAGCCTATCATACCCTGGTGCCTTCTTAAGACCCAAACCCTTGATTATCAGCTCGATTTCTGCTTTAGTTACTGGTGTCATCCTTACCTCCTGGGCGAGGTTTCTCGGTAGGAGCCGTGACAGATTTCTAATCTGTTTGTGGTGGTCGCTTTCCCCAATTACTGAATCTACAGGAACTAACTTACCCAGAAGTGTATTGAGAGTGGATGCCACGTCCACACTTTCAACGTTCCTTCCGTCCTTTTCGGTTATTACGCTAGTTAAATACCGGTCAGAGCCTTTCCCCGTTTTATCAATGGCGCTGTGGATATCCCACGGGTTGGCGTTTCCCACTTCTTGTACCCAATTATGCCATGCAGCTCGTTTTGCTGAGAGGACGGCCTGTTTGAAAGCTCTACGGGAGCCACTGAGTCGTGACTGGAGGGCGTGTGTCTCCTCCTGCGTACACCCGCCACGTCTGGATACACCCAGGGCTCGATAGGCTCTCTTGTAGGCCCCTTTCAGTGAAGTCAGCTCATTCGACCACCACGGCGTCCTAATAACCGTCTTTGGGTTTGATCTTCCCAAGGACCGCTCAGCAGCTGATACCACGGCTGCATTAAAAAAGTTCCCCAAATTACCCGGATCTCTTGCTGCTACATCATGAAATCCCCTTAAAGTATCATGTAGAGCTTCCCCAAAGTTATCCCAGTTCGCCGTGGTGGTTTTGAAGTTCCAGGAGGATCTTGGGGCTTCCGTCTTTTTGACACCCACCGTGAAAATTATTAGC
The DNA here is from genome assembly GCA_929108145.2 of Limnephilus rhombicus. Taxonomy (NCBI): domain Eukaryota; kingdom Metazoa; phylum Arthropoda; class Insecta; order Trichoptera; family Limnephilidae; genus Limnephilus; species Limnephilus rhombicus. The sequence goes on along the minus strand of OV815277.1, from coordinate 33,924,724 downwards.
CTGTGATCGGAGGCAATAGCGCATTCGTGAACCTTCCATTTAGATATCTTGGCCGCAACTGATCCAGAGCAAAGAGTAAGATCAATGTTGCTCTCACCATGTGTATTAGAGAAAGTAGAAATGTTCCCTGGCTCGTTAATCAGAGATAGACCTTGCGCCGCAATAAGGTCTTCGACGGCGTCTGAGCGTTCCGTCCGGTTACTAGAAGTATCAAACCACAATGGTGAGCGAGCGTTAAAGTCTCCTCCTATAACTACGTTACGTCCTTTAAGCGCGTTTAGTGCGCGCGTCAGGCTCAAGATATGAGGTCCCACTGGGTTCCCGTACTTAAAATAGACTGAGATCAATATGATCTCAGTGTTTCCAAAATTTAGAGAGACACAGGTTTGGTACTCGTTTGACAGTCCCACCAGAAGGAGGGGGCTGATCAACGAAGTGTTGACCAGAACACCCGCCCCCGGTGCTGTGCCAATTTCGAGTACCACACCCGGATAGCTTATTATCATGAACTGTACTGTCATCCGCACAACAGTAAATTGGTGCACATGACAAAAGGTCGTTGATGTGCAACAAAAACAAAGTCGGTGACAGAACCGATCCCGCCAGCATTTATCGAGTGTGAGGAAGAGGTGAAACCATCGACTACCATCTGAATCGAACTCTCCCTCAAGAAGTCGGCAATTCACGTACACAAGGATGCGAGAAGTCCGTAAGAATGCAGTTTGTTGACAAGTCCTCGGTGCCAAACCCGGTCAAAGGCCTTGGAGATGTCCTGTGTAACCGTTTGGGTCTCACCAAAACGTTCCAGGCATCGCCCCCAAACATGCGTCACATACGCGAGAAGATCACCGCACGAGCGGTTCCGCCGGAATCCGTATTGACGGTCATTAATAATTTTGTTCTTCTCGAGGTATGTGAGCAGTTTGTCGTTGATCACACGTTCCATTACCTTAGACAGAACTGATGTGATCGCTACGGGGCGTTAGTTGGCCGGGTTGGAGCGGTCACCCTTCTTTGGAATAGGATAGATAACCGCTTTTTTCCAACCAGAGGGCACAGAGCCAGTCTTCAGGGACATTTTGAAAAGCTTCGTCAAAATTGGAGCTATTTCTGCCGCGCACCTCTGCAGTACCAGGGCAGGTATTCCGTCAGGCCCACTAGCTTTATTAACATCAAGCCCTCGTAAAACATGGAGTACTTCCCGATGCCGCATCCTCATCTTTTTCATACCGCAGTGAGTAACCGAGGTCGGGACAGCACCTTGGTCATCGAGGGTTGAGTTATCCGCAAACATTTTACCTAGTAAGTAAGCCTTTTCGGTGGCGGTGTTTGCTAGTGAGCCGTCAGGTCTGGTAAGAGGTGGCAAACTGGATTTATAGAAATTGCGACCTATTGAGCCCGCAAGCGACCAGAATTGCCTGCTGCCATGCGGGCATGCAGTCAGCTTTCTGCTGATCTGCTGGTCGTGCTCGAATTTTGACCTATTTATGATTCTCTTGGTTTCCTTTGCCATTTTGTTGCAAGCTGTTCTGTCTTCGGATGTTCTAGATGTGTTGTAGGCTTGGTAAGCCGCGTTTTTTCGTCGCACTGCTTCAGCTCATTGTCGACTGAACCACGGCTTTGAGCTCCTTAACAGTAAATTGGATAAAGCCATCCATCGCGGATGTGATGACTTCACCAATTTCCTCGGCACATCTTGAGGGATCCGAAGTCCGAAAACAGACAGCTGACCACGGGAAAGCATTAAAATGTGCCCGCAGACCAAACCAATCTGCTGACCTATAGGGCCACACTTTTCTCTTCAGCCTCTCGTTTGGTGGTCTGAAGTTTACAGGGATTGATGTCGTCACCAGGCAGTGGTCGGATGATCCTAAAGGCGCTGTGACTTCAATCCTGTAACCGTGTGGCACAGTAGTTAAAAATAGGTCTAACAGATTGGAACGGTGAGTTTGGACAACAGGAACCCTTGTAGGCCCCTGAACCATTTGCTCCAATCCGTAGCAAAGGGCAAAGGATTCCGCTTGGCGTCCAGCCGAGTCTGTTGATCCTGAGAACTTCAACCAAGGTTCGTTATGAACATTGAAGTCCCCCAGGACCACAAACTCTGCCGTAGGGTAGCGGGGCAAGAGGTCATCAATAGTGTCGCTTAAGTATTTGAAGAACTCGGACGTGTCTGATTCGCTAAGGTTCGGTGAGCGGTATAAACACGCGTATAATCTTACCGTACTGGCAAGATTGAAGCGTACCCACATTACGTCGAATCTGGAGTTTTCCAGATTCAACAGTCGCACTCAGTTTGATATCTACTATTCAGAAATAACGCCTGAGCACGCTACGACACACTCTCACCGTCACGACAGTAAGCACCACGACACGCCACGACACGTTAGTATGTTTCCGCTTGAATATTTTTTTTATTATGAATAAAAATTATTCTATTTTTATTATATAGGTACCAAATAAATACTCGAAAAAATTAAATTCCCTTTGCGAAAAACATTCTGGAAAATTGTTTTGTTTTGAAAAACTAAACAAAAGCAAGATTTTCACTTATTATTGTTAGTATTGATTTGATTCTGTTAGATATCGGACACCTATTTTTAACATTAACGAAATATATTTTTGAAACTATTCGCACACCTACCATGTTTGGCGTGAGATTGTACATTTTGATGATCTTAATAGCAATCTGCTGCGCTAATTCTACCGAGAAGGATGGAAAAAATAAGGTTGGAGTGGCCTTCTTCCGGCCCCCTGCCACAATTGGATTTGAGCAGTTCATGGGGTAAGGAAATTTAATAATTTTCTAATTAAACTACTCCTCATCTATGCACAGTGCGTCGACCTTCCTTTTGTCAGTTTTCTGTGTAGAAAAGATTTTTGAGGTATCTGATCTACATAACTGGCGAATCTCATATTTAGATTTTTTCTGGAACTTAAACTGCTTTTTTGGCAGATTCGTATACATTTTAATTATTTATGCATTAAACCGCTTACTCGTTTATACGGAATATTTTGTATTCAAACTGTTGTATTTAGCTTTATTATCACGAAAAATGAGTATTTAAGTCGGGGGAGACCAAAAAACATGCAAAAATATGCATTTAACGGGTGAAATGCAGATCCCGCAAATGTGGGGGATTTTAATAAAAATGCACTTTCTAGATGAGAAAAGTGTGGAAAAGTTGAATAAAAAAGAAATTAAGGTGCGCTTGGCAAAATTGAGGGAGATACAGCCGTTTAAAGAATGAATAAATGACACTTCGTGAACTTATACTACGCCATTTTGTTACTATTATGTTGGGATCTCAGACTTGCTATTCGAAGGTTGATACGATTGTAGCCAACTTCGTGTGATATATAATAAGGCGCGGAACAGAATTAATAATGGTCACAAACCATGTTGCACAAACCTGGCGTAGCCGCGAAACTACTTGAAAACTGGGATGTTTTTCTTGCGTTGACGCGAGTAGGCGTTATAAAGGGGCACAAACCATGTTACATAAACCATGTTACACAAACCTAGCGTAGCCGCTAAACTATTTGAAAACTGGGATGTTTTTCTTGCGTTGACGCGAGTAGGCGTTATAAAGGGGCACAAACCATGTTTAGCGTAGTCTTAGGTTAGGTTACTTTAATTTGGAAGGTGATAAACAGTTTAAAATATCGTTTAAAAAAAGTCCGCTAGAAAAATTTCATAATTAAGCGTCTCATCTATCACATGAAGTCGGCTTCAATCGTATCAACCGGTTCTATAGTCGGCTATATCATCAATGATGTTGGCGCAAGCGATTCTGACCTTGTTTTCATACAAATTCTGTACATAGAAGGGTCAAAATCGCAGACAAACTTTTTTATTTCGAAATATTTTTTTCGATAATGCGCAAAAGCTGCGCGCAAATGAGCGTGTCTGGCCGATTACAGGTTAATAACAAGTCTGAGATACCAACATAATAGTAACAAAATGGCGTAGTTTAAGTTCACGAAGTGTCATTTTATTCATTCTTTAAACGGCTGTATCTCCCTCAATTTTGCCAAGCGCACCTTAATTTCTTTTTTATTCAACTTTTCCACACTTTTCTCATCTAGAAAGTGCATTTTTATTAAAATCCCCCACATTGGCGGGATCTGCATTCCTCCCCATTTAACATTTTAATTTTGTTTAAATTAATTCACTTACGCGGTTACGAATTCTTCGCCATATTCTATTTATATCAACAACTTATATGTTTATAGACAATCAATCTTTCTCATTTTCCTAGGTACCAATAGCTAGAATATTAAAAAAGATTGCCATAGCGGAAAAATTGTTTCTCACATAGTCTAGGAAGGTACACCGACTAGCATGGTGGAGTTTTTATAATCTGAAAAAGCAAATTATTTACTCGAGTAAATGTACTCTATAGGAATTAAAATGCATGCATATTATATAAATATTAAATAAAAACGGCATTTTCTGACGACATCCAGAAATTAATTATTGACAAGTTTGAACTTGTATTTATAACAGAAGAACATGGAAAGAAATGTATTGGAATAATTACACATACCCGTTAGACAAACCCTGCTTGCAATACAAACCATTCAAAACCTCGGATGTTTTTTTTTAAATAAAGATAACATACACAAGCCCGCTACACAAACCCTGCTTTGCCAAACAAACCATTCAAATCCTGGGATGTTTTTTTTTAAATAAAGATAACATACCCAAGCCCGCTACACAAACCCGGCTTTGCCAAACAAACCATTCAAAATTTGGGATGTTTTTTAAAATAAATATAACACATACAAGCCCGCTACACAAACCCTGCTTTGCCAGACAAACCATTTTAAAACATAAGCTGTTTTTAAAAGCAAAGATAATTTACAAAATCCCGCTGTACAAACCCTGCTTTGCCAGACAAACCATTTAAAAACGTAAGTTCTTTTTTATTTTTTTTTATTTATTTATTTATTTACATATGCATATATATTAACAATACATTACAATGTGAACATTTGTCTGTCCAACTGGGCAGAATACCCGTTTAAGGAGAGCCAAATTGTATATTTAGTTCATAATATTCTTAACAAAGGAATAGTTTCGTTCAAGATATCAAGGGAATTTGCTTCTGTCAAGACAATTTTTGAGAACACTAAGAATTGTATATAATTAAGGGATGGTTTCTTTATGTCTTTAAAAGAATCGCAAAGATGTGATTTTTTTCAAGGTCAATTTGGAGAACGTAAATAAATGCTTTCAGAGTGAATGCATTTATTAATGTTCTGTGAGTGTTTTCTTTAGTGAGATCACAAGTAGGAGATTCTTTCCAGGCCATTTTAGAGAACATTTACAATTGCATAATCAGAATTTACACATTTATAAACCAATATTTGACATATGAATTCACAATTTATTTATAACTGTTTAATTTTAAAGTACTATAATTTTTAGAATTTCTTAAATAGTAGAAATTACACAATTATAATCCAAATATATGACAAATGATTTTTCAACCTCGTTTTGGAGAACATTAATTTATTTAGTTGTTTATTTATTTCTTTTATTTTACGCGCAGAGGGCTTTTACATAAATAATAAATAATAAAGGCAGTACCTCCATCTTTAACATGAGAAAACAAATAGTTTAGATAAAGTTACGATGTGAATAAAAAGTATATAAATTAAATTAAAAAATGCAACAAAAATTTTGTACAGGGAGATATATAATATCAATATGTTATGATTAAAAAATACGTTCATAATATAAAAATCCAACCAACAAATTTAAAAGTGAACCAAGGTTTGCAAAATTGCAACATTAACCGTGTCTTTGCACCTATAAGTATGTTTCGCTGTGTCAAGCCGATGCGATGTATCGATGGTACCGACCTCCTGTACCTCTCTATGGAGTTGCAGGAGTTCGAAACCATCGGACCTATCCAATTTCGAACTCAATATTTTAGGTAAAAAGTTAACCAATTTTTTTTTTCAATGAAATTACAAAGGCATTACATTTAACCTCCAGGCGGCGGGAATAATCTTTAGTTATTTCAGCGAACTTGCCTCTCACGCGGGAGCCAACTATAGTTATTTCTGGGTTTGAATCCTTGCTGTTTCGTGTACATGCAAGATAGAGGGCCAAATTCTACATGTAAAAATTCTCCAATCATATCTCTAGCGACATCTATCTAAATTTATCCCGAAATATTATTTGTTTATTCTCAGAAACCATTTAAAGCCAAGGAGACAGAATTTCCCCGTCAGTTGATTTGAATCTCGCGCGTCGGTACCAACCATTACTAATCTCGCGCAGTCGCAGTAGAACAAACAAAGGCGCTTCAATAGAACACTGCGCCGATTGTTCAATTTTCATTCAGTTACGTACATCGATTCGATTGTTTTAATTTGTGAAAATAAAAATACTTTTTTCGCATTATTATGGTGTATTAGTGTTCGTTACTCTTAATATTTAGCCTTGTTTAACTCAATAAAACTTTTATTCGTAATTATTTATATTATAATATTCAAAATGTCACGGGGTCTTAGTGATAAAGAAATTTTTGAGAGCGTGTTAGATTTAGAATCAGACTTAGAGTTGGATAGTGACGGTGAATCAATTTTATTTGATATCGGTGATGGTGATGATGAAGTTCAAAGTGAACACAGTGTAACTCTTCCCAGTACCAGTGTGCCCGGTACCAGTGCATCCGATACCAGTGAACCCGGTACTTCAAGCATCCGTGAAAACGCATCTTCGACAAACAGTGACATTTTTTCATCATGGGTGTCGGGTCCATTTGTTCCGGTCTTTCATGAATTTGATGATTTTTAGTCAGGAATCACAAACATGTCATTGACAAAAGATTCATTAGAGGTAGATTTTTTTGAACACTTTTTGAATCTAGAAATAATGGAGAAAATGGTTCTAGAATCCAACAGATACTATAGAGCTACAGTTAATCAAATATCATTAACTCCCAAATCTCGACTCCGTCAATGGAAAGATACATCAGTGCCTGAAATGTATATATTTTTTGCAATAACTATGCTGATGACTAGGGTTTCTCACATATCGATCGAGGAATATTGGACAACGGATCCTATTTTAGCGTCTTCTCAATTCGGAAAGATTATGCCAAGAGATCAATATCAGATTCTTCTTCGAATGCTTCATTTTTCTGACCCTGCCACACAAACCCCCGGAAACAGACTTCATAAAATAAAACTTTTGGTTGACCATTGCAGAGAAATATTAAAAAAAAACCTTTACCCCTTACCAAAACTTGTGCATTGACGAAAGCCTAATCGTGTTTAAAGGGCGTTTGAAATTTAAGCAGTATATCCCTAGTAAACGTCATAGGTTCGGAATAAAATTATTTGTACTATGCGACGTTACCACGGGATTTGTATTAGATTTTATTATATACTGTGGAGAAGGAACCGACATCCACCACGGGCAATGTTTAGGTGTTTCTGGAGCAGTGGTAACCACATTACTCACAGATTATTTTGGCAAAAATCACACAATATGGACCGATAATTGGTACACAAGTCCAAAACTACTTAAATTCTTACACGATCAAAAAACAAACGGTTGTGGAACAGTAAAAGCAAATAGAAAGGGAATGCCTAAATTTAGTAAGTTAAAAAAAGGTGACCATGAATCCAAACATACAGGCCCCTTGTTAGCCCTCAAGTGGCATGATAAACGAGAGATTCATTTGTTAACAACTGTGCACGATGCTTCTTTTGCAGAGACTGGAAAGTGTGATAGAAATACAGGCCTACCAATTAAAAAACCGAAGTGTGTACTAGACTACAATAAATGTATGGGTTCGGTTGATAAGGCTGACATGATGTTGAGTAATCTAAGTTGTATGAGAAAATCCATAAAATGGTACAAGAAGGTTGCTTTCCATATTATTGATTTATTCTTACTAAATGCACACATTCTTCACAAAACAGTTTCCGAAAAGCAAATGACCTTGACTCAATTTCAATACGCAATCATTAAACAACTTTTGGAGAAATATCACATACCATCAACACGAAATCAGCAATCATCCGATAGCCCATTACGTTTGGCTGCCAAAGAATTTGTCCCCCCTACAAGTAAACGGTCAAATCCATGTCGTCAATGACATGTTTGTGCAAATACAACACTTAGAGTTAAGGCTAAAAAATTTACACGTTACATGTGCTTAGAATGTAATGTTGCATTGTGTGTGGTTCCGTGTTTAAAAGATTACCATAATAAAAATCATTAACAAAAAAACTATGTGCCAAAGTGAATAAAAAGTAGTTTAAAATATGTTTATATAATTAATGTTAAAAACGAGAAAAAAAGTTAAATGTAGTACCTAAGGGTGATATGGTTAATAAATTTTAAAGTGCGCATAAAATATGCCCATGTGTGTAAAAATACTTCGTATTATTATGACAGCAAAACAGTTTCTATGTTTCGACATTTCGGCGCATTGATCGGTCCTTTGTAACATGAGACGCGCGGCAGTCTCAGGCAGACGTAAGTTTGAGGCAACATAAAGATAATTCTGTAATGTTTACGTCTGAATTTTGTTGAATAATTTTTGTTTATATTAACACCATTCTAAAATGACATTTGGGATTATTTATGGATAGTTAAAGCATGGACGAGTTTATTGACCTGAATTCAAACAAAGAACAATCATTTAAAATATATCTAATGACGGTTTTAAAACGTAATGTTGTTCGGCTCGATCAAAATATTAAACGTGCCGCGTAGTAGTGTCGGCACACGCACATTTTAACGCAGCCTAGAGGTTAATTACATTAATAATTGCATTCCGAATAAGTTATTGGTTTCTTTCGGGAGATCACAATTGTGATATTTTTCTGGGTTAATTTGGAGAATTTTTGCAGTTGCATTATTAGAATTTACACATTTTATACACCATCATTTGACATATGAATCACCAATGCATTTATGACCATTTAATTTTAATAAATGTACTATTATTTTTAGATTTTCCTAAGTAAAATAAATTACCCATTTATAAACCCGACTAAATGAATATGAATTTCCAATGTATTTATATAGAAATTTTCAAAACTTATTTTTTGAAATGTCTAGTCGTTATTTTACAAGAGTCAAAGACCAGTCCTTATTTTACACGGATCAAAAAACAGAGTAAAAGTTTTATTTTTATGCAATAATATAAACTTTTTAGTACATATTAGGTATGTGAGATTGTGTTAGCATATGTTCGCTCTCGACTCTCCCCATATCCAAAAGCCAATTGCTAACCAATTTCCGTAAAAAGCTTGTACTTTTCAGTTTCCAAGCATCGGGTATGAAGTTGAACAATTTAGGCCCTACATCATGCCCAAAGACAATACTCCTACTTAGGAGTATTGTCTTTGGGCATGTGATGTGTTTGTAGTAGGTGGAATTACTGGATTCCTCCCTGCATGACGGGTGTTGTGGAGATGATCGATGGATGGATAGTGGTGTCGGTGTTTTTGTGTATGTAAAATAATGTTTCTTATGTATAGTTGCCGTACATCAAGAACTCGTATCTCTTTAAATAATAGCTCACTGGGATACCTAAATGGTTTCTTAAGGATGACCCTTAAAAGTGATTTTTGTGCTTTTGCTAGGGGATCAATTATTGTTTTGGAACAGCCGCCCCATCCCAAGGATGCATATTCTAGCAGTGAGTTACACAAGGCATGGTACATTTGTTTCAGATCTTTTACGCAAAGAATATTTCTAACAGACATGAATAGATGAGTAAGTTTTCTAATCTTTGTGGAAGTCGAGACAATATGTTCGTCCCATCTCAGAGACTTATCTATGATAATTCCTAGATATTTTATACTATCGACACATTCTAAGTTTAAGCATTTACATGAGGTCCGGTCAATACAATGGTGAATAATGATGTTGTGTATTTCTTTTAGTTCTCCTGCTTGTGTTGATCTGAAACGGATGTATTTGGTTTTATCTAGGTTAAGTGTTAGGAGATTATTGTCTAACCATTGTTTGACCTTGTTTAACCCTACTTCTGCTTTACTGTGAACAACATTCCAGCTTTTGTCTTCAAATAGTAAGACTGTATCATCAGCAAAGGTGATAATGTGGTCGGCAAGGGAACTGTTACATAGATCACTTATATATATATTGAATAGAAGTGGTCCTAAGTTACTTCCTTGGGGTACACCGAATTTAATATTAGCTGAATCGCTTATAGTGTCGTTGATGAACACTCTTTGGCTCCTGATATCTAAATAGCTACACAACCAATTGAAGAGCTGACCTTGTATACCGATGCGCTGTAGTTTAATCTTCAGAATTTTGTGAGAGATAGTGTCGAATGCTTTTGCAAGATCCAGGAAGAGCGCAATGCATTTTGTATCCCTATCTATGTTATAAGAGATAATTTTTGTCAAATTGGCAATGGCATTTTCAGTGCCTTAACCTGGTCGGAAACCGTATTGGCTATTGGAAAGGATGCTGTTGTTTTCTAGGTACAGGCTGAGCCGATTCTTAACAATCTTCTCAATAATTTTAGACACAGAGTTGATCAAAGAAACTGGTCGGTAGTTGTTAATCTGTGATTTATCCCCATTTTTGTGAAGTAGAATAACAATTGATTGTTTTAAATGATTGGGGAATTTTCCAGAGTTAAAGCTTAGATTACAAATGAACGATATCGGTGATGCTATGGCGGATTTTATATTTTTTAACAGATTTGAAGAGATCTTATCTGGGCCACACGCATTGGATGACTTAAGCTCGTCAATTATTTTCATCACTTCTTGTGATGTAGTTCGAAGGTTATGTATTTTATGACTGAGATTACAGCCAGTTATCTTAGCAAGATCAGTTTCAGTTGTGTTATATTTATCAAGAATTTTTTTGACAGTGTGGTTCCCACTGACGCGAAGTAGTTATTTGCAAAATTTACCATCTTTTTTGGATCTGACGTGATAGTGTGATCAATGTTCAATGATTTAATTTCAGATGATTTATTGGTTTTAGATTTAGATATATTACGAAAAGCTTCCCATAGCGTTTTTGACGTATAGTTGGTTTCGTAAATAATTTTTTTAAAGTAGTTTTCTTTAGTTGATGTAATTAAATTTTTACACAAGTTCCTATAATTTTTATATCGAGTTTGTAGTATGATATTCTCTGGGTTTCTATTCGCCTTTTTGTGTAGTTGATTCCTCCTGTGTATTGATTTTACAAGACCAGGGGTGATCCATGGCGTGAGTTTTAATTGTTTGTTAGATATAAGTTTGTTACTAGTGTGTTTATATATGTAATCGTGTAACTTGGTGATGAAATTCGTCATTGCTAAATCAGTATCCCTTTGGTCTAGAACGTTTTCCCATTTTTCTGAATTTAAGTCCTTAAGTAGGTTGAAGTAGTTTATTCGAGGTATGTATTTAATTTTAGCAGTAGTAGGAGGTTTATTTTTAAGGCAGAGAGCTGTAGAGTAGTGGTCAGAAATTGTGGTGTGGATAACAAATGATTCGATATGTTTAATTTTTTTGATGTTAATGTGGTCTAGACAAGATTTACTTGTACCCTGTTCTCGGGTAGGGCTGTTAATTGTCTGTTTGAACCCATTTTCCGTAAGCAGACATAGATAATCTTCGGATTGACGGTGGTACTCAGGAATCGTATTAATATTTAAATCGCCTAAAATGATTTGCCGTTCTAATTGTTTTGAACTGTTGATGATTGATTGTAAAGAATTCAAAAAAGTGTCAATATTTTGGAATGAGGGTGATCTATAGATTGCAAAAATACATAAGTTATTGTTCAATACAATTTTCATACAGTTTGCTTGTGATAGTAAAATTTCGTCGACTTTTGCTTGTAGACCGTTTCTGATGTAAATTACAATAAGGAACTCCAGTGAAAAATATTATGGCTTTAAAAAAATATGTTCATATAGACCAAGAAACGCTGATTCTGAATATATAAGTTTTATTTCATAATATTAAATGCAGAGTTTTTAATAAATTATTAAAAAGTGCATTTTTAAACCTCTTCCCAAAACACGGCGTTAAGTTGGCATTACTGAAATGGTTAACTGTGACGTCACAGTTAACCGTCACCTGTGTATTGTATTGTATTGACATTTGAAATGACTTGAAGTGCACACGTACCTATGCAATTCAACATTTCGTGTTTTTGGTTTATTTCCATACTGTTTATAGAGATTTAGATAAATAATAGTTATTGTGTTTATTGAAACATAATTTAGGCCCTCAACAATTTATGAAAAGGGCTATATTTGCGGACAATCTGCAATAAATTTTGTCTATTTGAGGTTAAAGTCATGTCATGTTTTGACATTTAGTTATGTATTTTCAAATTGTTTTTAGTGTAGGGCTTTTTATACAAGTTGTTACACACTCGTCATGATCAGTGTATTATAAATACCAGTGTTTCTGTATGTATTATACATAAAACAATGCATCTACAAAGTAACGCCTGACACAAAACACGACGTCACATGTATTTGCAATGAAAGAGATGATTTATTGTTTTTATATTGCACTTTGATTAAATACAATAACAGTAGCGGTGAAATGTGGACATTTTACCAATGTTTTTCTATATTAAAAGCAGTTAATCTTGAATAAAAAACACACCTCACACCTAAAAATCATTACAAAGCATTCCGCCATGATTATTCTGGGTTCTTCACAGTGTTGCCAACAGTTAGAAGTGAAATTTCCCTAGAATTTCACATTTACGCAATTACCTACGTAGCCACCTGATTGTGTAACACTAATCCTGTTATATGTTAATTAATATGATAATTAATTGGAAAGATATCGGAACTTGGTAAATATACTAATAATACCGTGATTTTCCAAATAAAACACTTCTTGCTACGTGAAGTAATAATTTAAAAGTACGATTACACTCACCAGTGAATTAGAAACTGAATTCCAAATTAAAAAAAAAAACACTTTGCAAAATAAAAATCATAAGCAACCCGCCGCTCATTTGTACCAAGCGTGGTATTTTGAAGACCCCCCCCCCCCCCAAAGGGTCACGTAGTATGGGTACGTTCCCTAATATCATTTTGAGTTGTCAGTGTTAAAAATAACATGGCATGTAAGTACATGAAAAATAATTAAGATTCATAGGAATTCCAAAAAATATATATACGTATATATATAAATAATACCTGTCATAAGTAATAAAATTTTGGTAAATATCGGTTCGGACTGGCCACGCTTATTACGAATAATTTTTAGAAAAAAACTTTAGATTCGCCTTAATTACTATAAAAGGAAACTTTTTGGCTTTGGGGCGGCGGAAAATAATGCATTTTAATTTTCAATTGCATAAAACCAAAATTCGCTTCGCGACTGACACAGCGAAAATCCGCGGCCGTACATGTCACTGTGATGTTGGTATCCTTGATAAATTAACAAGAGCTAATACGACTGTAGCCGACTTCGTGGGATAAGGCGCGTAATTATGAAATTTGTCTAGCGGGCTTGTTTGTGTAACATGGTTTGTGATACAAAAGAAAGTGCCCCTTTATAACGCCTACTCGCGTCAAGGCAAGAAAAACATCCCAGTTTTCAAGTGGCTTAGCGGCTACGCTAGGTTTGTGTAACATGGTTTGTGATTCGCGGTATTTCATATAGGTATCCCACGAAGTCAGCTACAGTCCATAACAGTGACAGCAAGTGACAGCTACGGCCGCGGATTTTCGCTGCGTCGGTTCGCGAAGTGAATTTGGTTTTATGCAATTGAAAATTAAAATGCATTATTTTTCGCCGCCACAAAGCCAAAAAGTTTCCTTTGATAGTAATTAAGGCGAATCTAAAGTTTTTTTCTAAACATTATTCGTAATAAGCGTGGCCAGTCCGAACCGATAATTACCAAAATTTTTACCAGAGTTCGTAATTTCCCTAGATTTTGTCCTGATTTCCCTTATCCCTAAAAAATATTTTTCTCCCCTAGATCTAGGGAAATTTCCCTCGACATGACATCACTGATTCAAAATGACAACTTAAAAAGTAAAAAACTAACGGTGGGGACGGTGGGTGAAGACCACCATAGATACGGTGCGTTTCTGGGAGTCTTTAAAAATTAAAACTTTGACAATTATTTTAACTATTAAAACTAACTATAAAAATAAAAATAAAAATGCAGTTATTTAAGTTTGAAGGTCTTTATTCATTAAAAAAAATAAAAAAATTGGACTGGAGTTCTCTATTCCACTGGATTTATTTAAATTTATATTTGTGTGATGTTCCGAGTAATTGTGAATCATTTTAGAGGTGTACTCTTTATTTATCCAGCATTCCGTTAAAATTATGACATCGAATGCGCAATTAAATTGGTCTAGAAAAATGAGGAAATCGTCCAGTTTTGAAATGCTTCTAATGTTCTGGTGTATAGTTTTTAGACTGTAAGAGCCCCAATTATAGTTTTTTTATATTATTCAGATCATCAATTATATTCAAATTACAGTATATACCTGGATGGTTATCAATATCACAAGGTAAATCAAACATAATTAAATGTTGGTTGTTTGTGGCATAGAGAAAAGTGTTCCAGTAATATATTATTAAATTTAAAAACTATTCCCAGTGTGGTAGCATGGATAGGAGTGTATGGAAATAATTTGGTGATTTGGTGATATAATGCAGAATGTTTAAAGTCGCTGAAACATCGTGATAACAAATTATTATATATGTATGGTAAAAAAATAACAAGTGAAAATGAAAATGAGCGAGGCGGGTGCTCGTAACTTCATTGTGCAATTAAATATTTAATTAACTTTAAACTATGTAAATTCTGGTTAATAATATAATGAAGATTGGTAAATTCGCTATCTCACCGAGTTAATGATTTATTGCATATACCTGGAAACGAGCGAGACGGTACATACCTCAATAGTACGATTCTTTCAGTTGCATCACATAGTTGCGAGCTTACTTTCGTCAGATATATATATTGCATTAGACCCCGTGTCCCGTCTGACATATATCTGCCCCGCCTTCGACCACGTGAAACGGTAACCTCGCGTTTTCGCTTCTTGTCTTGCCTTCCAAAATAGTTGCTTGCCTCGAAATGTCAGCTGTTCGGAGACGTAGATCCTGGTACTCGGTCCCGCAATTCCAATGTTCGAAGTATTCAATTTGTCTTCCAAAATCGGGTTGTTTTTGTTGTATGATTTCACATCCGCTAACAGCTGTTCTTTGGCTATGTTCGATTTTAGTTTGATTATAATTTCTCTCGGGTGAATATTATTTCTTTTTTTTTGCTGCGCGATGAATAGCGTCTATGTCCTTGATTTGGATGTTCGACTTAGTTTTTTGGCATATATTAAAAATGACGTCTTGTAGTATTTCTCCTTTATTTTCTGGTATGCCTCTGATTTCTAAGTTGTTGGCCTTCAGAGCCCGCTCCTGGAATTCAAGACAGTTTTCAAGAACATTAATCCTGGCTTCCAAATCGATGTTCTTTTTTGTAAGCTCCTCATTCCTTGGTTCAATTTCACGGATCCTTCCTAGAAAGTCCTCGTATTGTGCACTCATGAATTGAATGCTTTCTAGAATTTTATTGTTTTGTTCCAAGATATCATTTTGTTTTCCTTCGAGATTAGACGTCTTATCTAAGACTAACCCTTGCAGATCTTCTAAGTTTGTCTGGGCCTGAGCTGTGGTCGACGGTCCTTTATTGATATTTTTTTTACATGGCTCCAAAGGTTCGTTACCGCTGACTGTATCAGCTACGCTCGAAGCGCTCGTCACAGTAGTTGTCTTCGTGTTTTTGCACTGTTTACATTTCAGTAGGGAACGCCGTTCCTGAGTGAGTCTACGGAAACTGTTCTCAGTAATTCCTCCACAGGCTAGATGAAATATGCCTTTGCACTCCGAGCACACAAAAATTGACTCCTCTGTTATTACTGGCTCCGGGCAAATGTTGCAGTGCATTTTGAAAGTAAATTTATGAGCTACCTGCGTTACGCTTTAGTAATGTTAAATTACGTTTTTTGTTTTTACTGATTATACTCAGTAGGTACGGTAAATTGCTTATATGAAGTTTATAGTGTATATAGTGTGTCTAGTCCATTTAAAAATCTATGTATTGTTCATTGATTTCCGTGTTCTTATGTAAAAATAATTTTCCTTTAGATGTATAATGTTGTCCTTCCCAAAATGAGTTTTATTAAACTCATTGGGAGTAATGTATTATAAATTTTATGTAATAATTTTGTAATATATTATCTCTAATAAAAATAATAAAAATAAAAAATAGATTTTAGACTATGTTGTCACAAATAGCAATCACTACCGATAACTTTCCGATATTAGTGTTTTTGTCACTTAGTAATCACTTTAAAGCAGAGCAAAAATATTATGAACTAGTTACAATGGCGGTAATTGTTGTAATTTAAAAGCACAGATAATATACACAATCCCGCTAGACAAACCCTGCTTTGCCAAACAAACCATTCAAATCCTGGGATGTACATATATCTTGCCTAAAAGAAAAACACGTGTGCGATAATATACACAAGCCCGCTACACAAACCCTGCTGTTCCAAAAAAAACATTCAAAATTTGGGATGTTTTTTAAAATTAATATAACACACACAAGCCCGCTACACAAACCCTGCTTTGCCAGACAAACCATTTTAAAACGTAAGCTGTTTTCAAAAGCAAAGATTATTTAAAAAATCCCGCTATACAAACCCTGCTTTGCCAGACAAACCATTTTAAAACGTTAGCTGTTTTTAAAAGCAAAGATAATTTACAAAATCCCGCTATACAAACCCTGCTTTGCAAGACAAACCATTTAAAAACGTAAGCTGTTTTTAAAAGCAAAGATAATATACACAATCCCGCTAGACAAACCCTGCTTTGCCAAACAAACCATTCAAATCCTGGGATGTACATATATCTTGCCTAAAAGAAAAACGCGTGCGCGTTCTTTTATTTTAGACAGCGCTCTTGAGGCGATTTTTCGCAAAAACAGCGCTATATAAGTTGCCCAAATTTATTATTATTATTATTATTTCGTTCTAGATATTCAAATAATTACACAAACCCGTTAGATAAACCCTGCTTGCCATACAAACCATTCAAAACCTGGGATGTATATATCTTGTTTAAAGAGCCTCTCAAAAGTTATTATTTTATTATAGGAAATCACCAAAATCTAGGTTAGGTGAAAGGTATTAGAATAATTACACATACCCGTTAGACAAACCCTGCTTGCTACACAAACCGAAAAGTGAAAATTTGGGATGTATGTTTTATTTAGAACCTCTCAAAAGTTATTATTTCGTTAGGAAATCGTCAAATCTAGGTTAGGTTACAAGTGTTTAGTTTTATTGATTATATTGTATTTTAGCTCAACCAGTAAGTAGGTAGGTACTGTACGTCATTAATTCCTGGCTAGGAAAATAACTAGTTGAATCAAGAATATACACTAATTTATTTTATGACGTTGGTACTTTCGGCAAATGTCACATTTGATTGTCTATTATCTATTTGTTAAAAAACGAATATTCCGACATACCCGTTAGACAAACCCTGCTTGCTACACAAACCGAAAAGTGAAAATTTGGGATATACGTTTTATTTAGAACCTCTCAAAAGTTATTATTTCGTTAGGAAATCGTCAAATCTAGGTTAGGTTACAAGTGTTTAGTTTTATTGATTATATTGTATTTTAGCTCAACCAGTAAGTAGGTAGGTACTGTACGTCATTAATTCCTGGCTAGGAAAATAACTAGTTGAATCAAGAATATACAATAATTTATTTTATGACGTTGGTACTTTCGGCAAATGTCACATTTGATTGTCTATTAAAAAAGGAATATTCCGTATTATCCGTGCATAAAACTTCGACAACACGAACGTTCCGTATTATCCGTGAGGTGGACTAACTGTATATTTACCAAAACTTTAGATTCTCCTTGTATCTGGGATACAAACATAACAGTGACGAAACGGCCGCCGTGCTGTCATAGTATCGGTTCGCGAAGAGAAATTGTATTTAACGCAATTGAAAATTAAAATGCATTATTTTCCGCCGGCCGTGATGCAAAAACTTTCCTTTTATAGTGATTAAGGCGAATCTAAAGTTTTTTTCTAAAAATTATTCGTAATAACCATGGACACTAATCCTGAAAACTTACCAATTCCATATATTAGGCCGCATCTATAAAAACCGTTTTGTTATTATCAAGTTCTGCTATGTAATTATTATTTTGCGTGTCAAAACATAGCGTTAAAAATACTTGAAAACTTGTAAATAAAATACAACACTTAGGTCTCCCGCACAACAGCTAATTTATTTTTATTTTTAGACGTCAAGCCCTTTCATAACTCGAGAACGGCTGTACCGATTTTTGTAATCTTTGATTTGTTGGATTTACCTCCGCCCCGAATAGCAGAATAACTATTAAAACATCTGAAAAATTAACGAAATATAAATCAAGAAAATTCATTTTCTCGTATATTTTGTATGGAACGGATTTATTGATGATATCTCGAAAACAAGTTGACAGGATGTATTATTTTTTGTTCGTCTCGGTCACGAGAAGTTTCCTCACACCTTGGAAAAGTAAGAAAATCAGAAAAAATATACATGCGTATACAACGTCGTCTCTGGTCCATGGCTACAAACACATTTTACTAATGCGTTGGCGCAGACTTAAAGGCATGAATTATAATGCAAAACTTCTTACAATTTTAGCAAGAAAATAATATTTTTAGGTTTATCTATGTATATGATCTATCTTATATATAAAAATCTCTTGTCACGGTGTTTGTGGTCGCTCTCCTCCGAAACGGCTTGACCGATTTTTATGATTTTTTTTATGTGTATTTGGTAGGTATGAGAATAGATTTTAAAGTATATTTCATACCGCTAGGAAAAAAAATCTATTTACCTGACAATTTTTTTTTTGTATTTTCGTTTATTTGACATCAAAAAATACGTATAACCCCATTCCTCCAACCCCTATCCTCCCATATTTTTAATCGCGACTTTAGTAATTTTGTTTGAACAAATTTAACAGTCTTTCGTATTTCAAACAGAATTAAATCATTTATGATGTTGAATGACAGATTGCGCTACGTCCGCCTCATCGAACTTTCATCCACACATGCGCAAGACATTCACGAGAAGCTTCGCGTCATTTTGATATTTAATTCTTCATCACACGGTACACTCAATTGCTCTTCGAAACTTAAGCGTGCTACAGACCTTCAGTTTTAACGGTGCAATTTAACTGTATGGTTGAACTGTACAGATAAATCGTAAATCCATACAGCCTACACACATTCAAGTAAAACTGCGAGATCTTTCAGTTTTTATCAACATGGTCTCCATAGACGACGCTTTAGCCATTGCAGGGCTGAAGATGTATTTGTGGCGGCCACTTGTGCCGAATTAATTGCGCCGCCACTGTCGCTGTACGAACACACGAGAATTACTACGGTATGCCTAACTTTGCTGGCCACGCCACCTCGATAATTAATAATTCCGCCACTTACGCGAAAGGCCTAGAACGTGTGGCTGTGCTTTACAAATGCCCGCAGAAAGTTTGAGCGATATCTCTGCTTTGCGTGAATTCACGCATTATTACCTGGCGCGCTAGTAAGCTACTCACCCGGTCGCGCATATAAAAGCAAGCGACCAAGTCACTGCGCTCAGTCTAGTTGTCATTCATCGGTCAAGCAACACACACACCGAGCAGTGATTTACAACCTGTGCAGTGCCGCGACTAAGTACGTGCCTGCGCCGGGCACCGGCCCCGCGCAGTCAGTAGCAAGTGAATAACGTTTGTCCAGTGTGACTCCAGGAACATTTCCAGCACCTTTGAAGATCCCTTCTCCAACCACCATCCGCTGCCCGGCCCATTCGCGCCTCAACATGAGATGTTTTCGTCCGCAGCACATAAAGCCCGCCGTGTTTTCTGCTTGGGATGCAACCCGTTCTCTGGCATTCGAAACCCATCGCGTTCCGCTGCCAGAGATCATCCTCATCGCCTCTCAAGGTTCCTTCCTGCGTCACGTGTGTGTGCCGACTCAAAGGACACAGCTGCCGTATCCCGTTAACACGACGGTAATCGACCGCCTGGACCAAGGTCACTTCTACACCGCCACGTGTAGGGCAACACGCCGGCTCCCTGAAAACCTGTGATCTTCACCGCCGCAGTCTCCTGACCTTCTTCACGCATCAGCAACGCAGCAGCAATACTCACGGCACCACTGTCACTCCGCTCCGCTTCAACCTCCGCTACGTAGCTCAATAAAGACTGACTCACTACACCGACTGACGCCTTTTATTTCACGTCCCGTCTCTGCCGATCCGGCCCGCTCCCTCATATTAATAATAATAATAATATTTATTTCACATAAAATTATACAATGAAACATATATGGAAACTTTGACTAGCCAACTAGGAATGGATCCTGTTTTAGGCCAGTCAAATTGACAAATTTAGTTCATAAATCACGTTATATAAAAAATGTATCTGAAAAATGTAATGTCATTATTGTATGTACAAAAAAAAAAAAATAAAAAAAAAAAAAAAATAAAAAAAATGTGATTTTTTTTTTTTTTTGATATTACTAAAAATTAAAAAAAACATGTTAACTACTTCTTGGAACAAAAATTTGTCAATAATCAACACTTATGTACATTATAAAGGAAGGACATCATTAAAAAAAAATATATATATCATAATTTCATATTACATTGATTAATTATATAAAATTATTTATTGAATGAAACAAGTGTTACGATTGAATTCCTCGTAGAAGCTTTAGTTAATAACTACAATTTTGAACTCATAAAAAAAAGAAGAATAAGCGAAGAGAAAAAACAATGCCTTAAAGTACAAATTTAGTATTGAATGCTTGTTTAACAATAGATAAATGTTTGGTCATTTAAATCGCTTGCAAAAATTGAGAATCGAGACATTCTTCAAGCGTGATGACAATATCCATATTATAATTAACGTGGATGTTTAAAAGTGATTACAAAAAATAATTATAATTAACGTGAGTGACGTATCCCTTAACTTTACGAGCGGGTGAAGAAACTCAAAAAGAATGTGACTCGAAAAGGATGCGGCAAATGAATAAAAACAATTTGTATATAAATATTTCATAAGTTAGCTAGTGTATAAATAGTGACATGACAGAGTGGTTGATAACAAATTGTATTTATTTCCCTTTCCTTGCTTCATTTTTTCATCCTACTAAGATATTTTCCCTTAGAGCACTTAATATAAAATAAAACCTGTAAAGTAAATAAAATCCAGATGATAATGTTAAAAAGAAAGATCACCGCAAGACTTGAATGTAGAACAATGGGAAGGGTATTGATAAAATAATAGACAATTATGTTCTGAAGTTATAAGTACGTGTTTTTGTAATATTACGTATAGTACGCAATTTTGTATAAATTATATTTGTACGTATTTTGTATAAATTATAGCTTACGTAATTTTGTATAATAAAAAGAAAGATCACCACAGGAGTTGAATGTAGAAAAATGGGAAGGGTATTGATAAAAGAATAGACAATTGTGTTCTGAAATGATAAGTACGTGTATTTGTAATGAACTATGAGTGAGTGTTTTTGAAATTTGTTTTTGTAATGAACTATGAGTGAGTGTTTTTTTTATTTTGTTTTTTTTTTTTTTCTTATATATTTTTAATTTTGTTTTATTTTATATGATGAGACTATCTATTGGTCAACATATTTTCGCTTTTGATCCTCCCTAAATCAAGGAGCCGTCGTTGATCAATTTGCGCAAAACATTTGCACTTTTAGTTTTCCAATCATTAGGAATGATATTGAATAATTTAGGTCCTAAGTACGAAAATTGCCGTTGGCCGAGGGACGTCGTGATTTTTATTGGGACTATTGGATTGTTCCTTGAAAGTCGAGTGTCGTGAAGGTGGTCAATGGACGGGAAGTGTTGACGTTGTTTTTGAGCATATAATATAATCTTTCTAATATACAATTGTCTAACATCAAGTACTTTTAATTCCGTGAATAATGCATCACTGGGGTACCTGAATGGTTTTTTAAGGATGACTCTTAGTATTGATTTCTGAGCTTTAGCCAGGGAGTCTAATATTGTTTTGGCACATCCACCCCATCCTAGGGATGCATATTCGAGTAAAGAATTACACATGGCATAGTATATTGATTTCATATCTTATTAAAAGAAACTGAGTGTATTAAAAGAAAAATAAAAGAGATATTAAAATTAAATAAATTATTTGTATTAAAAGAGAAATATATATTAATTTAATGAGTTTATTAAAAGAAACTGCGACAAAACTGACGAAACTGTACAGTTTTTGACTACACACTGTCAGTTTTAAATGTACAGTTCTAACTGTACAGTTTATCTGTACAGTCGAATTGTACAGATAAATCTTTAGGTGTGTAGGACAAAAGTTGAACTGTACAGTTTAATTGAGATCTAATCAAAATAAGAATAGATAAATCTGTACAGTTAGAACTGTACAGTAAAAACTGACAAAGTGTATTCGAAAACTATACAGTTTTGTCAGTTTTGTCGCAGTTTCTTTTAATACACTCCTTAAATTAATACAAATTTCTCTTTTAATACAAATAATCCATAAAAAATTTATTTCCCTTTTATTTTTCTTTTAATATACTCAGTTTATTTTAATACATCTTTAGCCCTGTAACGGCTGAAGGGTCGTCTATGGAGGCCATTGTTGATAAAAACTGAAAGATCTCGCAGTTTTACTTTAATGTGTGTAGGCTGTATGGACCTACGATTTATCTGTACAGTTCAACTCTACAGTTAAACTGTACAGTTAAAACTGAAGGTCTGTAGCCCGCTTTATATTAATCCACTTGAAGGAAATTGAGAAGGTGAAAAAGCTTGAAAGGTGAGTACCTCACGAATTGAGTAAAGCAAATCAACAAACGCGCGTTGACTGCTGCGTTGCATACCAACATACCGTTGGCTATCAAATTAGAGGAGCTTCAATTGGAATGTCTAAGACATCCACCATACTCTCCGGACCTTGCCCCAACAGATTACCATTTTTTTCGAAATTTGGATAACTTCTTGCAAGGGAAAAATTCAACTCCGATGGGGCAGTCCAAATCGCCTTCAAAGATTTTATTGATTCCCGTCCGAGTGGTTTTTTTAGTGAACTACATATGAGATGGCAAAAATGCATAGATAGCAATGGTACATACTTTGATTAAATAAATATATTATATTAAAAAAAAATCGACTTTTTGTTCCTCCCATACAAAACGTCAATTTCATATGTACGGACCTAATATCGTCGCCGTAGATGCCAAGAGAGTCAAGCCACAAAACCACAAAGCTGAGAAAACGGCCCTCAAAGATTTTTGGTTGCAAAAAAGTGTAATTTTTTTGTTATAACTTTTTTGTTTTTAAAGATAGAAGGGTGAAACTTTTGAAATAGATATTTTGTGATGTTATCTTTATACTATTTAGATTGAACAAATGTAAAAAACAGTATTTGTAAAGTTATGTGGGTTAAATCTCTTGGCCACTGAATTTTGAAATAAACAGATGGTACATTATGTAGTAGTCAAAAGAGTTAGGCCTCTTACGCCTGAGAATTTGTGAACAAAGTACTAACATTTTGCGGGCTGATACTCTAAACTCTAAAGTAAAGTCTATTAACTAACTGTCTAACCACCGCGCTGCTTCTTTATTGGTTGAACTGAGAGGATGGACCGCCAAACTGCTTGCTTCATTCACATTCATACATAACCCTTCGGTTATTCTGACTCATGCCATGGAACGACACCAGTATTTGATTTACTTAATCATGCCATGTCTTTTTCGGGCGTCCTCGACTTTTACCATTAACATTTGTTTTACATAATATTCTCCTATCTACATGTCATTGTTCATCCACTCTACACGCTTCGTAAATCCGATCACATGCTCAAACCATCAAGCATCCTTTTCTTAATCTTTCGCATTACGCTTGCATTATTTGCGAATTTCCACACAGTAATTTTATTTTATTTTAATTCAGTGTATTTTATTTTTATTTAACTTTATATTTCATTTACTGTTTTATATTGGAGGCACCGCTGAATACTAGCTGCATTCCAGGAGAAATGAATTGAATTGTAGCTGAGCAGTGACCTTTTCATCAATAGAATCAATGTGTGATGTCTACTGTGTGCGACTGTTGAATCTAGAAAACTCCAGATTCAACAAATTATGTGGTAATTATTCATTAATATGGGTTCGCTTCAATCTTGCCAGTATGGTAAGATTCTACGCTTGTTAATACCGCTCACCGAACCTTAGCAAATCAGACATGTCCGAGCAAACAAAAAAATTAAGTAATACTATTGATGACCTCTTGCCCCGCTACCCTACGGCAGAATTTGGGGTCCTGGATCAACATTCATAACGAACCTGGTTGAAGTTCTCAGGATCAACAGACTCTGTTGGACGACCGGCGGAATCCTTTGCCCTTTGCCACGGATTGGAGCAAATGATTTAGGAGCCTACACGGGTTCCTGATGTTCAGACTCACTGCTCCAATCTGTTAATTTTAACCACTCAATATTAAAGTCACAGCGCCTTTAGGATCCTCCGACCACTGCCTGGTGAAGACGTCAATCCCCGTTAACTTCAGACCGCCAAACTAAAGGCAGAAGAGAAAAGTGTGGCACTTTAGGTCAGCAGATGGTTTGGTCAGCGAACACAATGCTTTTCATAATTCTTTTTAAAATTGGTGAAGTCATTACATCCGCGATGGACGGATTCATCGAATCCACCGGTAAAGAAACAGGTGCGGGTTTAAAGCCATGGTTCAGTCGACAATGCTTTAAAGCAGTGCAATGAAAAAACGCAGCTTACCGAGCCAACAACACGTCTAGAATAACCAAAAACAAAATAGCACAGCACAAAATGGCAAAAGAAACCAAGAATATCATAAATAGGTCAAAATTCGAGCACGACTTTCAGATCAACAAAAACCTGGCTGGTGCCCGCATGGCAGCAGAGCATTCTGGTCGCTTGCGGGCTCAATAGGTCGCAATTTCTACAAATCCAGTCTGCCACCTCTTACCAGACCTGACGGCTTACAAGCAAACACCGCCACCGAAAAGGCTAACCTATTAGGAAAAATGTTTGCTGAAAACTCAACCCTCGATGACCAAGATGCTGTACCGACGTCGGTTCCTCACTGCGGTTTTCATATAAAATAGCCGAGGATCCGGCATCGGGAAGTACTTTACAGCTGTGGAACGATTTGCCGACTTTTGTGTTTCGTCCTTCCTACAACATGGATCTCTTCAAGACCAATGTTCATTCCTTCCTCTCCTCAAAAAGACCCTCCACACAGCATCTCAGATGACATAACATTTTATTTTTTTACTTAACTCCATACAGGAGGCTCTGGGGAAAATAATTTCCCTCCGAGCCTGCTGTGTGCAGTTAAATAAAAAAATAAAATGATAAGAGAACAAAATGCGTAATATTGCAAAAAAGGAAAAAAAAAATAACACTGACTGACAGTTTGGGACTCGCGATACCTCGACTGTATCGTGAGACGTATGCCCAAGCGTTAACAATCCGACGCGATAGGCATTTTGTTGAGTTAGAGGAGGACAACACTATAAATCATTGTCGTATGTGAGCAGAGGTGCGCGCTTTCTCACAAATTTTGGAGGAAGTTTCAGTTGCCAATGGCGTCAAGCCACACATAATATTGAATTATTCGGAAGTCAAAAGATCTATGCGGCTTGTAGTTATTGACTACATTGACTGTTTTCATCAATGTGTGTTAGATCTATTGGCAATTTTCAAAATACTCATTAAATAGAGTGTTTTATGACCCAAATTCGCTTTCTCCACCCGTCAATTCGGGTTTCGGGTGAAAATGGGAACAGAAGACGCCTTATCGGAACTAGCCACCTACATAGTAAAAAACCTAGATGGCGGTTCAAAGGTGTTAAGAGTGTTCTTAGACCTAGCAAAAGCTTTCGACACCATCTCACACAAATTACTCCAACAAAAACTTAAAAACATTGGCATAATAGGTCCACCACTAAAATGGTTCATCAGCTACATTGAAAATAGACAACAAATTGTAAAAATCAATAATCAAGAAAGTGACAAAGTAGGCAACAGGTATGGAGTACCCCAAGGCAGCGTCTTAGGTCCCATACTGTTTCTGCTCTACATTAACAGTCTAACTGAGATAAGCCTAGGGAACATAGAGTACAGAGTTATCAGTTATGCAGATGACACTGTAATTTTATTCAAAGCCCAATCATGGGAAAAAGTCTTCAAAAACACGGAAGCAGGGATGACTGAAGTAAATAAATGGCTAATAAATAATCTACTGACACTAAATATTTCTAAAACAAAATACTTAACTTTCAGTAAAACATTAGCTGGTCAGCCAGATAGTCGCCCACAACTACATCTTCACCCCTGCACAGTTACCTCATTAACTAACTCACGCTGTGTTTGTGACAAAATTGATTATGCGCAAAATATTAAATATCTCGGTTTAACTGTTGACAATAACTTAAAATGGGATCTCCAAATTAACCTAATTACAAAAAAATACGGAAACTCTCTTACATCTTCAAAACAATTCGAAACATTATGTCACTACCTCAGCTAAAAAATATATATTATGCACTCTGTCAAAGTATTCTAATGTATGGTATTTCATTACGGGGAGCAGCAGCAGAGACTCACCTCAAATCACTTAAAATTAATCATAAAACAATAATCAGAATTATGTTTAGAAAGCCTTATCAACATCCGACAGAACAGATAATGATCAACAATAACCTATTAGACATAAATAAACTATTCATAAAGAAGATCATCTACAAAAACTGAATAAAAATATCACCACACTTCATAACTCACTCGCAATACACAAGAGCAAACACACACAATCAACTACAAGTACCATATATCAAATCAAATTTTGCAAAAAAACATGAATCTTACTTGGCACCATATATATTCAATAAGTTTGTAGCCCAAACAAAGACCTACGTCGCATCTAATAATTTGAACTGGGTTTTCAAAAGATTTTTAAACTGGTTGAATGTCAAGGAAAGAAGAGAAATAAGTAATATTCTTAATATCTAATATTATATATTTTCTATTTTCTACTCTGTTTTTAAATTCTGATTTTCCTCTTATTTTTTATTTTATTTTTTACTATAATATATATGTTTCTTTTTTTCTTTGTTTTACCACTTATTTGTGTTTTATGTAATTAGAAATTGTTAGTTACCAGCCTCAGAACAGACTTTGTCTAGTGAGGAGGGTGAGGAAAAAAAATCATGTTGTACATAACTAATAATAAATAAACGCCCGGGTTGCCGGCACTGAATTGAATTGAAATTGAAATCCATTAATCACGGCAACTTTGAAGGTTTTAAAACACTTCTGCATACTTAAGTCATTTTTGCCAAATTTGTGGCTTGGCTCCCTTGTTATCTACGGCGACGATACTATACAGGGTGTTAAGGAACGTACTTGACTTACTTTAACCAGTGATTCCTGACATTATTTGGGCTAAGAAATGTAAATGAAATTTTGGTCTCTGGTGACATTTTTGATGTTTTTTTTTAAATTTTTTTTTTTACAAAAACATAAAAGAAAATGGTAGTTATTGAACAGTTGGAGGCGGGGTAAGGGGTTCGTCGGACACCCGGCTTAGTGACCAATGACGAGATGCGGAAGATAATTTTTTTGTTTGATTTTGAAGAAAAAAAAATTGATAAAAAAGCCGTCAAAAAAAGTCACCGGAGACAAAAATTTCATTTACATTTTTTACTCCAAATAATGTCAGAAATCACTGGTTAAAGTAAGTCAAGTACGTCCCTTAACACCCTGTATAATATATAATATATTATCATGTCTATATAATATAAAAATGAATCGCTAAATGTGTTGTTAAGCGCAAATCTCGAGATCAGCTGAACCGATTCCGCTAATTCTTTTTTCAGAATATCCCTTGAAGTATGAGGATAATTCTTACGGAGAGAAAAATTAAGAAAATTGCGCAAAAAATTAGAAATCGCAGGAAATTTCAGAAAACATCGCACGTTTGACAGTTCGCGTGTTTGAGAATGACATTTTGCAAAACAGTAATTGTTCAATCAGGATTCTATTTTTAAAATCTTTAAATTAATACATTTATTTAAATTAGGTACTCCCCTAAGGCTACGTCCGCATAGACACGCGGATTGCGTAACGCCTGGAGCCTAGCGAGTCACTTAGCGAGTAGCTTAGTAAAACAAACGTTCTAGAATTTTCGCGACCGGCCGCACTACGCGATTAGCGGGGCATACTACATTGACGCTGGAGGATCACCTCTGCACGATGAGGAGAGTATCTCTCTTTGGTAAGAGAGACACTGACTGCCATGATGAACATGGTTCTGACATGCCACCCGGCCGCCAGGAAAGTACTAATAGACAGCGGGATGTGCTTCCTTGGGTGGAATGCCTGCCGGACTCGCGACTACACTGGGGTCACTAGGTGCTACAAGTGCCATCAGTACGACCATATAAGTAAGAGCTGCTCACAGGAAAAAGAATCTTG
This sequence comes from Limnephilus rhombicus, assembly GCA_929108145.2. Lineage (NCBI taxonomy): Eukaryota > Metazoa > Arthropoda > Insecta > Trichoptera > Limnephilidae > Limnephilus > Limnephilus rhombicus. The sequence goes on along the minus strand of OV815277.1, from coordinate 33,896,112 downwards.
CCGCCACTGCACCGTTGTGGGGCATGCTTTTGAGCATTGCCCCAAAAAGGCACCTTCCGCTGTCTGCGCCACCTGTACGCGCTTCAAGAAGCCGGCGGATCGCCTGACGGGTGATATGGACTGCCCCGCTCAAAAAGCCGCCGTGGAGGCAGCGTTCCGCATGACAGATTATGGTTTCCCCTCTCCTTAGGTCAGATCAACCTGCAGAGATCCCAGATGGCCACTCTGCGGGTCATGTCTGACCTTAATATTGACATAATGCTCATTCAGGAATTGTACACCTGGAAAGGTAAGACCCCTTTGACGAAGTATATCCTAGACAAGCCCTTTCATAGAGAACATCATAATAAAAGTAACACCAGTAACAGTAATTTCGCAACAAAACTCTCCTTCGAATTTCGCCATCTTGCATACGCGTTCCCAGCAATATACAACTGACCACAGAGTTATCCTGTTGTGTAATTCTTCGCACTAACACATCAATAGTTCGTTCACGTTTTGGTCTCATGGACAGTTTCGACAAGCTGTGAAAATACCAGTGGTTTCCAAAGGGGGCAACGAGACATTAAATTTATAAATTTAATGGGATTTTTTTTCAAACTTTATTATGACAAGCGATTCAATTCGGAGGCGAGTATGGGTACCGCCCGCGCTGCCTCGGGAACCATTTATTAGATAACCAACACCTCTACCATAGGTCACCCCAAGTGGTTCGCAACATTTGGTGACTAAGCAGGGGTGCCCGGGTTAATGGAGTGATATTTGTCCAGGTCTTGGCGGCGGATGCGTCGAAAATCACAGGATTCTGTTCTGTTTTGCAATAAGTATTAGCCAAAAACTATAATCTTTCTTTAAGCTTTTGAATCAGTTGCTGAAAACATTAAGTTTTTTTGTGTATAATAAAAAAAAAATGACGAAAATACGTAGTTACTTAAGACCCGGCAGTAACCGCTCAAAAGAAGAGAAAGAGGAGATATGTTAATAAGAAAGTTAGAAGGAGCGCGCTTATATTAAAAACGATAATATTTAAGAGAAAATTGTGAAAATGTTTAATAAAACATGACTCGTTTAAAATACAACAAGAATCTTGCGGGAAATATTTAAATAGCATTTAAAAATTTCGCTGGCCTGGCCTGGCCTGAGTCGCTGATGAGTAGTATATTGTATACTGGTGTTATTTATTTATTTATTAATTTTCGGGAAATCAACAGTTTATATTTATTTCAGTTTGTACATGGTATTAAATAGCCAAAATAAAACCAATTACGGATTTTCTCCTTGTGACTTTGCTTCTACTGAGACAGCATAATAAAAATAAGTAAATTAATTTTATAAAAAAGGAATATGAATTCAAAATTATATAAAACAAAAAAAAAATATATCTATAAATTCAAAACAATTTTTTTTTATATAAAATAAAAAAATACAAAACCAAAAATCTATCAATATATTGGTAGCCATGGAGAGAGGTTGTACATATGAATCAAATCATAACAGAAATATAAACAATAAAAACATAACATTATTCAAGAACCATCAGAGAAATACTCTTTTATGGACCTTTTATATTCAGTAAGTTTGCAATTGAAAATATCCACATTGGATAATACGCTATTATAACTATTGCATAGTCTGTTCAGGCAAGAATTCTGCTCACAGTTTGTTTTGCATTGATCCACCCTGAACAGGACAGAAGAGCGTGTTGAACGTGCAGGTACATTGAATTGAATTTTATTTAGGAACTCTGGGCATTGAATATTATTGTTGACTACTTTATACAGGAATAGTGCATCCATATGATGCTTTCGTACACTCAATGAATCAATTTTAAAGTGTGAGGCAGCCTCTGCATAATTATTAAATCTTACAAAGGACTTGTAACAAAAATATTTTAGGAATTTGTTTTGAATAGCCTCGATTTTGTTTATGTGGATTTTGTAAAATGGAGACCAAACAACTTATGCAAACTCCAGATGACTCCGTACATAGGCAAAGTAGAGTTGCTTAATGATATTGATGCTATTAACCTTTCCCATACCATGCTAAAAATACCCTCGACAAACCGTCTTGTAACACAGCGTTACTCTATGGGATTTGGAAATTATTTCAGGTTTTTTGTAAAAATATTGTGGTGAATATTTTTTATTTGGCTTATATTAATTTATTGTAAGAAAAAAATATTGATTTTGTGCCGTAAAACTGAAATATTAAAAAAAATAATCATTCATAATAAATCATCAAATATTATTTGAAACGCCCAACAAGGCGGGCGGCTGTGACAGCGACCGCCTAGGGTCACGTTAGCCTCAAGAAGAGCACTATTGTTTCAGAAAGCCACATGTGGAATGCGCTAGGTACTAGTAAGGGCTGACACCGACCTACTATCATTTTTTAAATACATTTACATAAATATTTTATCGTAAAGAGCTTTTTATGTTTGCTGATCTAAGTTAATACCAGATAAAATGGTTTTAACACTAGTTGCACAGAGTAATAGATTACAATAAAAATACAATACCTAAACAACACTCGAATTTTAAATTTTTGTTACAGTTTTACGCGAAAGCAAACCACGAAAAAAAAAAATAATTATTTTCAAGTGAAAAACTTCTTTAGCACCATTGTGATTTGAAACTGGATGAAACGAAAAAGCGACACTAAAAAAAACAATAAGCAAACCACGAAAAAAATAATGATATAATTACTTTGAAGTGAAAACTTCTTTAGCACCGTTGTGATTTGAAACTGGATGAAACGACAAAGCGACACTAAAAGAGACAAACACATGCATCTATAGCATTTATAGAGAATGGGTTAGAATAATCGGTCTCCTCTTTATTACACACTCTTGTCTACTTTAATTTTCTGAAGGTTTCGCTTCTACCGCTGTGAACTGCCCACTAGTGTTTTTTAAATACTCGTATGTTTTAACATTTTTGCGAAATTTATTTTTTATATCGATTTTTAGTGATAACTTTTAGGATAAAATTGACTTTTAGGACTGGAAGTAGTTTACACAGCAAATTAAAAACATTTATTTCACAGGAACATAACGACAAAAACACATTTAGGTAAATTGTTATTATAACATTAATCCGATGTGTTTATCATAACAAAATATAGGTTAAAATGTAAATGTAAAAGATTTCTACAAAAAAGCAAAACAAAGACTTTGTTATTATATTTACCTACATATTATGTAATGCATTCGTCTATAGTAAATCTACAATAAATCGTAAAATGGCGACCACACGTCATCTAGTACTATACGAAACTATAAGAACTTAAGCTGTGGATACTGTAGTGCAGACATACAGTATTTTTTTTACATTAGCTCCACACATGAGGCCCTGAGGAAAATAATTCGCTTCAGGGCCTATGTCATCTTTGGGGAAAGATCTTCCTGCTGGAGAGGTCAAAAAGTCTCCCTCAACCAGTCTCTCCCGACCCGGCCTGTCACGCAGAGCCAGTTGGTAGGCAGACGTACCCGCCGCCAAGATCCGGAACCAAACCTACCCCATGAACCCGGGCACCCCTGCTAAGTCACCAAACGTAACAAACTACTTGAGGTCACTTATGGCAGAAGTGATGGTTGTCCAATAAATGGTTTTCGAGGTGGCGGCATGCCGTTATTATGAAAAATATGCATTTTAGAAGATGATCGAAATAGCAAGTTAAACAAAGACAGTGAGCGTTCTAAAATAGTAAAAATAATAAATAATTTAAAAAAATATATATTCTAAAAATCCTAACATTCATTGCAAATTATACCTTCAATTCATTAAAACCTAACCATTTATATTAATTGCTACTTCCTTCCATGTAATAATCATTGTAAAGACGTCACTTTGCTACTGTTTCAATGGAAAGAAAGTCCCTTTTTAAAATAATTATTTTATGGGGGTAGTTTTGGTAATATAATAGGTAGGTAAGATTCTAAATATTGCACCCGACCCTCACAAAAGAGTTTTATGGTGGTGCATTAATGTTTACAATCGTATTTTGGATATCGTCGATACCTTCGACCAAGCATTGATCGAAGTTCGATACCGAAACTACATTATGCAGCAGAGAGGATATACCACCAAAACCCTCTATTTCGACAAATACTCCTTGCTTCATTCGCATTCTTAAATCGTCTAATACTCGTCCAGATAAATCTGAATAAATAGATGCTTGGTGGCGTTACGGAGCACTCTATCGGAGGACTACCGCGAGGTATATATATTAAATTTCAATATACGATTCATTCAAACGTGCTCTTTTTAAAATGATTTATCTGTATATTTCTATTATTCTGTCTCTTGGCGTGGTCCGACTGAAAGTATTTGATTCACTTGACCATGCCATGGCTTCCTTGGCTATTCACTTCGCGTCATATCTTCCTTTTTGAATGCCCTAACTAAATAAGCGTACCTTTTAATCCCACCCATCAAGTACTCTTGACGTGACTTTATCACTAAACGGCGCTATAAAAAGGTGGAAATTATTATAATTTTTATCGGCCTTGTATCCCTTAAAGATCTCCACAAATTAACATGGCTCTACCTATTCTTCTTCTTCTTTCGTATGGTGGGGGGTCAGAGGGGGACATCTAGGTCTGCGAGCCAGTCTAGGGCCTCAGGAGTTGCCCTGTGGACCTCATCAATCCCGCCGGGGAATGAATGAAGCGGGCATTCGTTGACTACATGTTCGATGGTCTGCACCGCACCGCATTCACACGTCGCCAACTCTTTAAGGCCGCATCTATGCATCATGTGAGCACAACGGCTATGGGAGCACCTTATCCTATTGATGGCAGTCCAGAGTTTGCGAGGAAATGAGAACCCTGGCTGTCTCTCAGTGGGGTCTTGCACGAGATGGGCGTTTTTGATGTTGGCTGATTGCCACTCAAGCTTCCACCTATCTTCTGGGGTGAGAGGTGTTCGAAGGAGTCTTTCTCCTTCCATCCAGAAGGGTTTTCGAGACTTTAAGCGGCATGCCGGGTGAGAAACGACATTATCGTGCAAGGGTATTTCGCTTTACCTATAATGTAACTATATGGTTTTACAACACATAAATATCAGGAATCTCATTTATACAGCATGTCAACAATTATCCTTCCTTTGCCAGTTCAATGCCTTGCTTTTCAATTTGGGAGGCGGGTATGGGTGCCGCCGCCCCGAGGACCATTTTTTGGATAACCAACACCTCTGCCAAAGGACACCCCAAGTAGTAAGCTACGTTTCGTGACTTAGTAGGGGTGCCCGGGTTCGTGGGTAGAGATTTGTCCAGGTTTTGGCGGCGGATGCATCTGCCTACCTACTGCATGGCAGGCCGGATCAGGAGAGAATGGTTGAGGGAGTCCCTTTGACTTCTCCAGCTGTACTCTCTCGGAACATCGCCTTATACCGCAGTGGAAGAGATGGATTCATACGTCCGTCACTCCTGAATACAATGACACCCAGATTCCTACCCACCCCTTATATCATTTTCCTTCTCAGAACTTTCTAACCTTCCTTTCCTAAAAATACCCTCCACACATCATCCCCAAGGATGACATAGGCCCTGCGGGGAATTATTTTCCTCAGAGCCTCCTGTGTGGAGCTATTGTAAAAAAATCACTGCATTGTCATTGTCTTAATCAAGTCTTCCACGAAGAGATTATTTGATAAAGAAATAAAATGAAATTAAACAAACATTTATTACTTCTGAACTAATGTGGCATGACCCTGCAAGTAACCCAAAACCCATAAAACTAAACAAAAAACATCCCCCGTCATCTGATTGTCTACAATGGTAACATTTTGTCGTTAATTTTAAGGAAATACGCAGAAAGGGATTAAAAAATGACTCTGGTTTGAGGATCAGGTGGTCGGTCGGCCGAACCTGTCGATGTGGTTCCTTATTTTTTTTTGTGGCTCTTTTTTTAATGAAAACGGAATGTCAAGCAACCCAAGTTTTTTTTGCAGCAAGATAATTAATATTGTCATCTCTGTTTTCAGACATTTCAAATAAATGCACTAGAAAGCGACGACAAACGTATTATGATGTCAACTTTGAGAAGTAAAATAGTCTCTACAGATAGGCAAAAGGTTTTAACGTTTTATTTTACATCTCTTTTTGTCATACATTACTAAAAGGAGATCGTAATATTGGACGTAGGTTTGTGAGGTTGGAATGAATTAATGTTTTGTCTTCTCTGTTATTCCCATAGAAATTTAAAATTTGTTGTCTCATCTGATATAGAAATGTGTCGACTTTTAGGAAAATATTTTTTATTATTTTATACAGAATCGTCACAATTTTTTAAATATTTTTTACGGATGCAAAAATATATTTTTTAGGAATACCTAAAATGTTGATTTAATGATTGAAGCATTTGAGGAGTTATTGATGTTTGAAAGAGCGTTGTAAACTAAAATCACATCGTGGATCTGGGAGTGTTAAAAGGTTTTCTGTTTCTTATAATGAAACCTAACATTTAAGATGCTTTATTTGTGATTTGTTGTATATGAAGGTTATATTGTAGTTTACTATCAAGGGTTATTTCAAGATTACGAATATCTTAGACTGTTGCAATTTTTTTTTTTTTTTTAATATTTCCTAAATGTTTACATGATACATTTTTGCCATTTTTTAACTACCATACTAGGCTATTGCCCGTGTTATGGTAGTCATACATGAAATATTATTTTATATAAACAGATAATAAAATATTAGAAGAGGAAAGAAAAAAAATAACATAGTAAGGGATAAATAAAACTAAAAACAGATAAAAATAAAAATATAAATATTAAAAAAATAAAGAATAAAAAAGAAATAAAGAATAAAAAGATAATTAAAAGAAGATTGAAATAAACATTGGTATTATTCTTCTTGAGATAAAAACAGAAATAAAATTTGTTAAGTATTATCCTTCTGGAGATAAAAATAGAAATAAAATTTGGTAAGTAGGTATTCTTCTGCACGAGAGTACATGATTGTAGTCATTTTTGATATTCTTTCTATGAAAGAAATTGGAAAGAGTGTTAGAGAAAGTAAATTTTTTGTTTGTTATTTTTTTTAGTGTAATATTAAGTTAAAATAATTAAATTAGTAATAATAATTTTTTTTTAATTAATATTTATTGTTTTTTATTGTAATGTTAAGCTCTCATGTGTTGTTTGAAGAAATCTCTTCCCTTTTCAAATATCCAATGTTTGATACGGGCTTTAAAAACAGATTTTGAATTATTCTATGACTTTATATCGGCACTCAGAGCATTATACGTTTTGGGAGCGATAAAGCAGAATTGTCGTTGAGCGAATGAGGTTTTAGTTTTAGGGACCACGCAACCCAGGTTTGATGAAAAACGTGTGTGTGCTTGATGTTGTGGAGCCACCAGTAGATTATTTTGGCATATATAACATACGGTTATCTTAGTAAATAATTGTCGAATATCTAAGACCTTGATTTTAGCAACAAGTTCATTTGAGGGATGGGTAGGTTGGAATTTAAATATAATTCTCAAAATTAGTTTTTGAACTGTAATAATTGGATTGATAATGGATTCAGCACAACCACCCCATCCCACAATACCATATGTTGCTGTGGATTGGAAAAGGGCAAAGTATACGGTTCTTAGGGTCTGTAAATCTAAGATGGACCTAAGGAAGCAGAATATATGGTAGAGTTTACGGAGTTTTTTTACTGTCACTTATATGGGCTTCCCAACGCAGTTGGTTGTCTATGATTATCCCCAGATATTTAACTACCTTTGATGATTTAAGAACAGAACAAGTGCAATTAATATTAGGTGTGATTTCGGGAGTGTGTAAATTGAGTGAACATGAGTGAATGATAGGTTTAGGGCAGTTGATAGGTATATTATGTTGACGTATGGAAAAAGTCATATATTGTGTTTTGTCGATGTTAAGTGTGGGGAGGTTAGTGTCAAGCCAATGCTTTACTTTTATAAGGCCATTATTAGTTTTTTAATAACGGATTGCCATGTTTCATCTTCGAATATTAAGATCGTGTCATCGGCAAATGATAATATCTTACCTCCAATATTCATGGCACATAGTGAGTTAATGTATATAAGAATTAAAATTGGTCCTAGTATACTGCCTTGAGGTACACCATAGGACGCAGATAATTTATTACTTATATGTTTTTTATCAGATTGGATAAAAGTTTGTTGTGTTCGTTATATCAGGTAGTTTTCAAACCATGTGTAGGCTACTCCTGTTATTCCAATTTGTTGTAGTTTTTTTAGTAGTAAGGGATGGGAGACCGTATCAAATGCTTTTGCGAGATCAAGAAAAACAGCAAGTGGTTTATTTTTTTTTTTTTATTTCTTTTTATTGAGGAAACAAACAGTCATACAGAAAGATGATTATAACAATAAAATTCATATGTTGTAGACCAATTAAGTTCCATTATGTTAAAAAATATTGGTTTTGTATTTTTACCTACTCAACTTATTAAATGACAAAGAAAAAAATAAACATAATAAAGGAAAGAAGAACATAAAAAAGAACATAAAACATAATATAGAAAAACGTAAAATTATTAACAAACATAGTTATATGGTTATACTATTTACTATGGTTGATAATAATATAATTTCACAAAAAATAGAAAAAAAGTATTTTAAGTTATTAATTTATTAAGCTGCATTTTATATGATTTCAAGTCATGGTTGAAAATGTCTACATCTCGTAAGGCATTGTAAGTTTCACAGATACGTACTATTACAGAGTTTTGCGCATATTTAGATTTACTGTGTGGTATTCTAAATAAGTCGTTCGATCTGGTGTTTTGTTTGGGACAACGAAATGCAATATTTTCTAACATATATGATGAATCAACAAGGCAGTTCACGATTTTGTGTAAGAATAATGCATCAGAGATTTTTCTGCGTTTATATAAAGCGATAGGGTTAAATCGATGATCACTAAAACGATAGGATAGGTGTTTTATAAATTTGTTCTGGATATTTTCGATGCGATGAATATATGTTTGATATTGAGGATTCCAAATTACTGAGGCGAACTCGAGTTGTGAACGTACATATGACATATATAACAGAATTAGGGTGTGTGCTATATTAAAAGGCTTTGTAATGCGAATAATGAAACCCAATTGCTTATAAGCTTTTTCTAGAATATTTTCAATATGATCCCTAAATAACATTTTAGAATCCAATATTACTCCAAGATCTCTTATTGTTTCTACTCGTTGTAGAGGTACATGGTTTAATTTGTAAATGTAATTAATTGGATTTTTTTTCCGTGTAAAAGTAATAACATTACATTTATCTATATTTAGATATAATTGATTGTTTTCGCAATATTCCTCAATTTTGCTAACGTCTTCTTGTAATTGGTTGCAGTCATCTATGGAGCTAATACATTTATATAATTTCATGTCATCGGCATAAAAAAGGAAACAAGAATGGTTTATAACATGGTTCATATCATTTATATATAAAATAAACAATAGAGGCCCTAGATGAGACCCTTGTGGTACCCCTGAGGGAATAGTTATAAATTGTGACATGTAACCTTTTAAAGCAACAGCTTGACTTCTATTTTTAACATATGAAGAGAACCATCTCAGAAGATCTCCACATATTCCAATCTTCGAGAACTTGTTTAACAGTATGTCGTGATTTATTTTGTCGAAAGCCTTAGAAAAATCTGTGTAAATGGAATCAACCTGTTTCCTATTATCCATAGAGTTAAAAACAAAATCAGTAAACTGTCCTAGGTTCGATTCAACAGATCTGCCTTGGAAAAAACCATGTTGTTGGGGGCTAATAATAATATTTTTGCATATGTTAAAAAGTTGGTTACACACGATTTTTTCCAAAATTTTACTAAAGATACATAGCTTAGAGATAGGTCTATAATTTTCAATGTTGTGCTTGTCCCCCTTTTTAAAAACAGGTGTAACAAAAGCTTGTTTCCAAATGGTAGGAAATACACCTTCTTTAAGAGATTTTTTGAACAGTAGTGTTACGGGAGTAACTAGTGTTTCAGCACAATTAACAATAAAAATTGGGTGTACCTTATCACAACCTGCACTTTTTCTTCTGTCCACATTTTTAAGATGTTTTAACACTAATGGTACAGTTATATCAATTGAATTAAGATTAATTGAATTTATGGCATCATCATTACTTATATCAACAAAATTTGTGGAAGTATTATTAGCAGTTGTATTGGGGACAAAGACAGATTGGAAATAATCGTTAAAAATATTGCAAATTCGTTGCCCATCACTTGAGGAAATGTTTTTGTAATACACGTTATTAGGTACTCCAGAAGATGATTGTTTAGATTTCACGAAAGTCCAAAAATATTTCACATCTTTCCTTATATTGAACTCAGCATTCTTTATATAATTGGTGTAACACTCTTTTTCTGTTCTTTTTTGGCGAGCCCTGAGTAATGAAAAGGTATGATAATCGGAAGGATGTGAATAATTTTTATACCTTCGGTGATACTTTAGCTTTTCTTTGATAATTTTGATTAGGTAGGAAGTGAACCACGGAGGATACTTGGGAGATAGACAAATGGTCTTTGACGGTACATGGTGATCAATAGCTCCCAATGTCGAGATTATAAGAAACTATCTTTGTAACGGCGGCTATTGCATCTGAAGTGCTCCTACCTTTGCGGCAATATTGGTTATCCGACAATATTTTGTTATCTTCGAGGAATTTATAGAGTCTACGTTTAACCGCTTTTTCTATAATTTTAGATATTGTGCTTAGCAATGATATTGGTCGGTAGTTATTTATTATGGTCATTAAGAATAAATAATAACTATAGATAGCTTTAGTTTTCAAAGGTTTGTTACGTTACAAAGTGGCAATGTTCCCCCTAGATTCACCGTCCCCCCATTTTACGCGAGAATAGTTCGGTAGATTCCCGCACTACGCTGAGTCGACACGCGCAGGCTCCCCCGGAGCCGACGCGCAAGCATTCATTTATCCGCTGCCCGCCGGCAGGAGAGCAGTGACCAAATAGAGCGCACTAACGCGCACTCGAGAACCTAAAACTCGCGATGTATTTTATATTGTGAATTGTGCCACAAGAAGGTCTGCTGACTACCGCATTTCCTGCTGCTGTGAGTAGAATGTACCCTTGCCCTCTTTTGTGTGCTACGTCCCGCTCTTAAAGCCAGTAACGCGTGTGGAGAGTTTGAGAGAACAGTCCCTGTTAAGTTAGGATATTAACGTGCTAACCATGCCCATGTGAAGTGTGCCCATGCTGGCAATTATAATAACCCTGTCTCCTTCTAATTGAATAAACTCTTTACGTGCAATACTGTTTTCTGATTGAGGAAGGAGACCCCGGAGATTGTGAGGAAAGGAGGAGGAGGAATACACAGCGAACCACAAACACTCGCCCTGGTTTTAAGAGAACCTTGCTTGCGCCGGCTGTCCTGAGCTAGCATCGTTGGCCTATTAATTGCATGTCCTTTCCAGGTTTGGTTTGGCTAATGGCCGTAGGTAAGCGGTATGCCAACACTGGCGCCGTATGCCAACACTGACGCCAACACCGACGCCAACACTGGCGCCCAACGTGGGGCCTCATTTTTTTTCCTCCCTCTTCACGGTCCCACAGTCTCGTTCTTCAATCAGCTATTGTTTAAACTTATAACCTATAATGTATAATGTTTTTTGTTATTCCCAATTCGTCTAGCATTTCAAACAAGAACACCGGCGCGAACGTAACTTCGAATCGCAATTTAAATTATCACGGGCACGATTCCTTCATTTTCGAGTCGTCACTCAACAAAACATTATCACCGGTATTCCTACGCAAGGTGCTCAACCAAGAAAGTTGTCGCCGCGAATAAAACAGTGTCTACAAGTGTCGACCGACTAAATTTGCTAGTTTCAAATACAAGTTAATAGTGGAAATGAACACAAATATTTAAGACAACGATATTCAACAATCAAAATCCTGCATATGATAACCGACTACCCGCTTCGTTTCCCGAAAGTTAATTAACCTATTATATTATAATACACCTATTTCGCAAAGTAATGGTCTGTTTATACCGACATATTTTGCAGCCTAGGGAAACAAGTGGATTAAATTCTTTCTGCCATTTGACAATCGGGCATTTTTTTTTACTTCTGCCGTCCGTTTCTCATAAAAAAGAAACATACGACATAAATTCAAAAATGCCTAATTCGCGTTGACGTCGATTCCTGGAAAACAAACATTATATCCGTATACACCTGTATACAACTTATTCTGACGAAAGGAAGTTGGCGTGTAAATACCAATAATTGTTGGTGCTCAAATCAGGCTTACAGGCTAGCCACGTAAATAAAAAACCATTCCCCAAGACATTGTTGAATCTTTAAACAAATACTTCCACGAAAACTCGTATAAAAGAAAAAATATTTCTTTCTTTTCTGAAGAATTCCCCTTTGGAAAGCAAATGGAAATATTCCAAAAAACATGTTCGTTTAAGGCGAACCTCGTTCCGTTCTTTATTTACCGGACTTTCACAAATTTGCAAACCTTTTTCAAAAACATCGGAATAAATTCTAAAAACGTGTTCCATTAAGGTGAATCCTGGCCCGTGAAATTTTCGTTTTTGGACTTTTGAAAAATTTTTCAACAAATTTCCAAAACGTCTGGATTTTTTCTCAAAAACACGTTTTTTGAGGCAAATCGCTGCCCGATTTTTTTTCATTTTTGGACTTTGAAAAATTTTTTCAAAAAATTTCCAAAACGTCTGGATTTTTTCTCAAAAACACGTTATTTGAGGCAAACCCCTGCCCAAATTTCCAAATAATCCAAACACTTGTAAAAAAAAAAAAAAAAACGCGTTTTTTTTTGCAAAAATACGCCTCAGTGGTCAATCTCTACCCAATTTCTTTCCAATTGCGAGTCTAGTTCTCACTTTTTCCAACACAAGGTCACTCTGACACGATCCTATACACCATGGAAGTTCCTCAAGTCACGCTGGGTATAATCCCGCACATTTTTACTTCAAGAAAGGAGGAACTACTACAGGCCCTGAGAAATAGAAACATTTCTCCTAGGAATAAATCAAAAAAATGCCTGTCACTATATGCCTCTTTCTACAACAAAAAATACACCAGGAGGTTGCAATTTCAACCGGAAGTCACCTCGGAAATCATCCCTACCCCCCTCACAGTCTCCGAAGCAAAACCCTTGGTGGTGCAAGCCCAGGAACCAACAAAAATATACGATCTGACATCCTGGAAAACGAAATACAACGGACTCACGGATGTGGAGGATTTCATCAACAGAATAGAAGAAACAGCACAAGTCAGAGGAATTCCCGAAAATATCCTACACAGAAATTTCATAGACCTCATCGCTCCTGAAATGCTTACCTGGCACAGGATACATAAGAGAAAAACAAACTCAAGTTTTGGAGAAAAAAAGGCCCAACACAAAATCAGGCTATCCTTACGCGCTATCAAGCAGCACTCCGGAGAGCCTGTCGCTAGATTTACGCAGAGGGCAGAGGCCATCAATATTAAGCTTGCCCAACCCGTCCCTGAAATGGAACTCCTCCCAGTTTTGATCGACGGTCTCCTGCCCAGATACGAAAACATCATCACTTCCTAGAAAATTTCCACGCTGGAGCAACTTAAAGATGTCTGCCAGCTACTGGAGGCATACCAGGATCGAAAGAGGGACGAAAGGTTCCCCAAGGAAAACTTTCGCCCCAGCACTTCGTCCGGCATAAAACCAGAGCACAACGAAAAGAAATCCTGCTCTTTTTGCCACAAGGTTGGTCACTCCCAAGCCTCCTGCTTCAAGCAAGCTAAACTTTTATCTTCAAGAGACCCCCATTCTAACAAAAGGCGATCCGTTGATCGTTCTCCAAGAAGAGACGAAGGGAGGAAGTTTGGCAAAAGACCACGCCAATACAATACTGAGACACCCATCCCGGACCTCAGATTCATCAAACCCTCTACAGATTTCTCCAGACCCCCTCCCAATTGGACAGCCAAGAGGACAAAAAACTAGAACCCAACCCACCGGGCCATCCTCCCCATAGGCGGAAGGAATGGTCGGAGTGGTTGGAACACGTCAAATTCTTCAAACAGGCCTTACCCCTCTCTACAGTTTGCTGCAAACAGGCAATAGACGGTAGACCCTTCGCGCATTTTTCCATAAACAATGTGGTTTTTTCCGGTCTCGTCGACAGCGGCGCGTCTGTCAGCTGTCTGGGAGACAACGCTCACACCTTATTCACAAACTGTGGTTTTAAAATGGAAAAACATTCTTCACATGTCACCACGGCAGACAACACTTCACAACGTGTCATTGGTTCTCTTACCCTGCCGATCAATTGCGAGAAAAAAACAGTTCGGATCAAATTTCTGGTTGTACCTACAATCTCACAAAAATTTATCCTGGGAGTGGATTTTTGGATGGCTTTCAAAATTGCTCCACAGTTGTTTAACAACCCCTCCGTCCCCCCCCCCAAGTGAACGAAATCCGTACAGTAATACCGTACGAAAATTTGAACCCCCTACAAACAAATCAGTTGGATCAGACGATCAACAAGTTTGAATCAATCTCCTTCGAAAGGTGCGGTTTAGGCCTAACCAACTTAGTAGAACACCATATAAAAACAACAGGCCCCCCAATCAAACAAAGGTATTACAACCTCGCTCCACAAAAATTAAAAATACTAGAAAAAGTGGTACCCAGCCGCAGTGCATGGACCAACCCCACCTTAATAGTTTCAAAGAAAGACGGCTCGGCCCGTTTCTGCCTCGATAGCAGACGCCTCAACGCATGTACAGTGTCAGACGCCTACCCCCTCCCTTTGGTCAACTCCATCCTCGACAGACTTCGAAACGCTAAATTTATTTATTTATTTATTTATTTACTATAGATACATACAAAAGTACAAAACACATATTAGGAAGCTTTGCCTGTCCAACTAGGAACTAAATACATCTCATCTATAGATTTGAGCAAAACTTTTTGGCAAATACCTTTGGATCTCCAGCTCCTGCGAAAAAACTGCTTTCGTAGTGCCTGGCAGGGGTATGTTTCACTTTAAAAGGCTACCCTTCGGTTTAAAAAACTTTTGAAAAACATATACTCATACTAGAAAAGGTTTTTCAACAACTCAAACAAGCCGGTTTGACTATCAACCTAAAGAAATCGGAATTCTGCAAACATCGCCTACGATACTTGGGCTTCATAGTAGATGAAGAAGGTCTAAGAACCGACCCCGCAAAAATTGCGGCTATGACAAACTTTCCCCGGCCCACGAATGCAAAAGAGGTAAAAGCTTTCCTCGGACTAACCGGTTATTATAGAAGATTCATAAAAAACTTCTCAACACTCGCGGCGCCGCTCAACAAAATCACGGGCGTCCGTAAAGGTACCAGTAACTTTGCCTGGTCCGCAGAGACCGAGTCAGCATTCAACTCCCTGAAGGAAGCCCTTCAATCAGCCCCGGTACTGAATTGTCCTGACTTCAACCTCCCCTTTACAATCCATTCGGACGCATCAAACGTCGGAATCGGAGGAGTCCTCACTCAGAATTTTACGGACGGCGAACACCCCGTGGCATATTTCTCTCGCACCCTAAACAAGCACGAGAAGAACTACGGAATCACCGAGAGAGAATTATTAGCAGTCATGGAATCCATTCAACATTTCCGCGGATACATTGAGGGCAGCAAGTTTACCGTGGTTACATACCATAGCAGCCTAAAATGGCTGATCTCGCTAGACAATCCCTCCGGAAGATTGGCTCGCTGGTCGTCCCGCCTATCTCAATATACCTTCAATGTCATCCACCGCAAAGGCGCGGATAATATCGTCCCGGATGCCCTTTCTAGAATCGAGATTGCAATACTAAATGCCTAGTTATCCAATTCTAGTCTCCCCACAAAAGATTTATGGTATCAAAATATCTTTAAAGGATGCAGCGACAACCCACAAAAGTTTCCGAATTTTACAATTAAAAACGGAAAATTATACCGCAACTGCAAGCCACCACTGTCAATCTTAGAGGATTATGCCTGGAAAATGGTAGTCCCTCTCGAAAATAGAGAACAGATTATTAACAATAACCACAGTGCCGCAGACTCCATACACCCTGGAACTTTTAAAACATACAAAAAAATATCTTTAAGATATTATTGGCCTGGTTTATTCAAACAAGTACGCTTATACATCTCCAAATGCGACATCTGTAAGGCATACAAACACAGTACGGCACCACCGTCTGGTCTAATGGGCAACCCCAAGCGTGCCGATAGACCACTTCAATCCCACTCAATGGACCTCATCGGACCATTCCCTAGAAGCTACGCCGGTTACATGCATATACTCAGTGTGGTGGACGTTTTTTCCAAATATTGCTGGTTGTTTCCTCTGAAAAGGGCGACAGCGGCAGCAATAACCAATCTGTTAGAAAAGCATATTTTCATACCCTACGGTATTCCTCGTACTATAATATGCGACAACGGAAAACAATTTATAGCTCTAGAATTTAAAGAGTTTTTGTCTAAATATGGTATAAAGGATATATTCTACGATACCCTTTACACACCACAGAACAACACCGTCGAACGATACAACCAGACCATAAACACGGCTCTGGCAATTTTGGTTGGCAAGGACCAACGTACATGGTGCAAAAAATTAGACAAAATACAAGCAGCCATGAACAACACGGTGAACCTCGCTACAGGCTATACACCATTCTTTCTCAAACACGGCATGGAGCAAGTAGTTCACGGTTCATTACACCCTGACATTCGCCTTCCACCCACCCCTTCCTCCACAGCAGACCCCGCAGCAAATTACGCCCACCGCTTAGAGGAACTCTCCGCTATCTATAGTGAAGTAACAGACGCTCTACTATTGGCCCACCAAAAGAGCGCCGACAGGTATAACCTTCGCAGAAAGCACGTCACGTTCAAGGAATAAGGCATCGTTTGGAGAAAAAACAACACTTTGTCGCAAGGTGCGCTGTACTTCTCTGCCAAACTGTGTAATGGTCCGCCACTCCTGGCTTTGACACCAATTGTGATGAACCCTACCTAATTGATTTACTTTTCTAAGCTTCTACCTCGTAGTTCAAATCTCGTAGCTACGTTCATAATTCTACCCTTATGTCCTACTGATCACACCCCTAGGTATGATGGCCTGACTTAACCCTCTTTCCGGTTTGTTTCTACCTCAGGCTCGTGATTTTTCTAACCCCTATACTTTATAATCTAGCTGAACCTACCCTATTTTCTCAAATCCCTGCGATTTTCTCGCAGTAAACAAGATTTAAGATTTTTTGTTCACATTATTTCTATATTCTTCGTTGTGTATTTTTTTGTTTTAGAATTTACATCTGTTTGCATACTTAATATGCACACATATGTAGAGAAGATAATGTATTACGGTAACCCCTAGATTCTTTTAGAGAAAGTGTGAGAATTTTCCGATCTATTTAGTTATTATTATTTTAGTATATTAAACCGAGTTTGATAAACTAGCCTCACCCTTAAACCTCGTGTCTACTTGATTTCCGTAGGAATTTTGTTTGTTTATTTAATTCTTCCTATCACCGCTGATGCGTCGATAACATAAACCAACAGTTAATAAATTAAACATTTCAAGAAAGAAAACCTTACCTTTGTAGGATGGTCGTATTTGAAGGTCCAGTTTTATCACTCGAAGTCCTTGTCTGCAACTTCCCCTAACATAGTGTTTTGTATTCATGGTTAGTATTCGCAAAATTGTTGAAAGAGCAGGAATGGATGGACATGGATGGATATGGGGATAATATGTTTGCTGAAAAGTCGGCTCCTCCGCTAACCAAGTGAAAACTGATGAACAACAATTACAAACCGGATTCTCCCCAGTATGTTTGCTAGGCTTATCCTTAGATCCGAGTTTTACCCTCTTCAGCGGGCGTCTCATGCTATGAAAGGGGCCCTATACGCCAGCAGGGGGAATACCTAGTCTTCATGCCGTTTTTCTGTCTTACTCCGACTTCCGTCTCCTCCGGATTGAATTTAACTACTGAGTCTAGAAGGGGTATTTCATGCCTTCCCTTATCATGCCTCTATCCGTTGAATGTGGCACGCAGCTGTTTTAGGCGAATCCATACTCCCACGTGACTAGCCATTAGCAATACACTCCCCCACCTCTGACTAGCTGACATAAAACGCACCTTATGAGCCTTATGTTTGCTTTCAGGTTTGACAAGAGCTTACGGTATGCAAATAACCTGTAGTTTTAAATGCCGCGCCTGCGTATTATCCGCATACGTCCCTACCTCTTCCCGCATGCCCCCATCTCGACAATACCGTCACAGGATTTAAATTTTTCCTCTCGGACAAAGTTCTCACTACCCTTCCGATCGGCACATAATTGCATACAGCAGCCTTGAAATTTATATGCGTGAGCAAATTCAGGATTTAGGACTGTATGAGTATTTGAACACCAGTGTTTTTTAAATGAGGTCACTAGTTCCTCGTGTGTTAGGTATTTAGGATTGCGGATGATTATGGATTCCTGGATACCTACTTCCTATAAGAGAAATTTAAAGAATGAGATAAATCAAGTCGTCATTGAATCAATGACCTCCTGAATAATTATGATGAGCTCTCTTTGAGTTTGAAGCTAGTCGCGGTACTTTACTTTGCGAAATTTTGTACGCTGAATCAATGCTACCTATTGGCGATCTCTCTAGTATAATCAAGTTGTTTAGAATTGGGTGAATGAACGCCGATATTGTTTTCACGTATTGGGCGAAGTTTCCGTCGTAAGCTATAATTGATAAACTTGTCCCTTGGCATTTATCCTTTGTTTTGTTTATTTGTTGATGGCATCTAGGTGACTGTGTCAATGGATGATATTGAACTCCAATCGAAATTTTAGATACACAATCGAAGGTCATATAAACATACCCTAATCATGCTGGTGAAAGGAAGCTAATAGGTATTTGTTTTACAAGTATGCTAGGATGCCAAAATTGATTTAGTGATGCGTTTCTATCTAATTATTTGTTAAGTATTTGTTTTATTTAATGTATGTGTTGTTGTTAATTATTTTTCACTCATCTTATTATTGTCTTTATTTTGTAATTTTAAAATATGGAATGTATTGCATTGCACTTCCCCTGCATACACTTCCCCTGGAATAAATTATTATTATTATTATTATTATTATTATACAAGTATGCCAATGTAATTACCTAAAATTGATTGAGAGGTACATTTCTATTAAATCGTGTAGTACCTAATTACATTGCGCCAATAGTTAATTAACTCCGATGAACGAATGAACGATAAGGGATAGATACATCATTTTTTATGGTTTATTTGTTTACACTTCACATGGACGACCTTCGGTTTACTGACCTACTTTGGAGATTGTTTATTTCTACGGTCATTGTCCTTTTGAAACACGATTCATTGTTTAACTAATTCTTTTATACTTTATTTGTCCTAGTTTTTACCCAAACATTGGTCGTTTAAGTAGGTACTTTGCTAACCTAAGAGGTATCTGGATGACCTAGTTTCAACTAAGGTATAATTTGCTTGACCTAGTTTTGAGAAATATGGCTGTTTCGGTTACGAATCAAACTGATATCTTATGTCGCCGTATCCTTATGCGCGCTTAAATAAACAATAGACCTACCTAACTAAAACAAGTACTTGTATGACCTAATTTTTAAATAAGTATTTCCTGTTTGACCTGATTTTAAGACGCACGGTTACTCCCGCATACGAAATATAGAATAAGGGGATTCCTCAATAGTCATTCATTACGTTCTACGCGCCTCGATTCGTTTTATATGAGCTATAATAAATTAGCGTATTTCTAAAGCAGGTATTTCCTATTTGACCTACTTTCGAGCAAGTGAGAATTGTTATCAGTGTGTTAGTGATAAAACATTAAAGCTCCGATTGATTTTATGGTGATGCCGCTCGTTCCTTTCTTCTCTGTCTCTGAAAATAATTAATAATTGGTTAAATCTTACCAGCCTCGATCGATTACAATTTTTCAAGTCGGGAATTTTATGACAACGACATTGTGATCAAGGCTTCCTTTTTTTGTTTCCTAGCTAACGGATTCCTATCGGTCTTCTTGAGAAATGACTCTGATGATGAAAAAAAACTCTTCAAATATCTGTCTATTTAAGATTCACTTCGGTATTTCACTTAGTTTCTCAACCTCGTATTAACTATTGTTTTTATTTCATTCGATTCGAAAAATGATTTATCAAATTGCAATTCAGATGTTTTAATTTTAAACTCCGGAATAAGGTAAATTATTATTTATTCTCAATATTTTAATATCACTTTAGAATTAATAACCGTAGATACGTACGTTTTCTAAGTGTTCGGATTATTATCACTACTGTTTATTATAATTCGTTATTTAATTCACAATGAAATTTTAAGGCATATTATTATGGAAACACTGTCGCAAAACCATGACTCGAGAAATTCGTTATTGTTATTTATTTCACCGATGTTAAGTAATTTAAGGTAAAATTATAGTTTTAATTATTATATCATCTTTAGTTAGTTTTAAAAATAATCGCGTCATGTGTTTTCTTTTATCCGGTAAACTGTATTTATTTTAAGACACTGTATTTTTGTTAAATATTAGAAAGTCAATAGCTATAAGTTGTAAAAGAAACCCGAATATTATTAAATTCTTATTTACTGACTTTAAACACTTTCATTATAAAACAAGACACCCAAACTTTTACGAAGTATTATTTTTAAGCACTTTTCCGGATTTGTTTTTATTCCTCAATTTAAAGGGAGATTATATACCGAATTTACTCCTTTGCAAACACTTGTAGAAATTTCAACTTTTAATCAAGAGTTTTACGTTTGTTCCTGGACCCCGGTCTGTATCCCAACTGCCAACGGACTCTCAACAAAACTCCCAATGAACTCCCCGTTCTTTATCAAACCATGGCGTTTTAAAGACTTCTTAAAGCTCTCCTTTCGTAGGAAAATGACTTCTGATCACCCAGACCTTCATAGAAAAAAAACCCAAATTCGGTTCCTCCGTATACGACCTTTTGTCAAATCTCTGATAATCTCCTATCTCATGTTTTAGACCGAAACCAGCCTAACATCTCTCTCACGTAGGAAATCACATAAATTTTCTCATTGACATGTATTTATTTAAAATTTTTATGTACTTTGGTAATAAGTCATTGTTAATGTGTTTGTAATAAAGTTTTATGGGAATTCTATAATCTAAACATTACGTTAGAGCCATGTTAATTTTTATTGCCCTTTTTAATCGATAATGGGCCTTGTGTAAATAAAAGGCATGTTCGGATCTTCATTGTTTTTGAAAACAAAATACATGTGTGGTCGACAACCATTTCCTGCGTCCACTTTGTCAGTAGCCAAGCTCAATTATGTGATTCTTTCAACGGCACAAATGACATAAAACGACCATTTCTGTTGAATAAAATCATCCGTAATTTGTCCGGTATTGTTACTCGACCCCAGACACTTAACAATACTAATTGTATTTCCTTTGAGATTGCAACTAGCAAACCGAGCCACTTTCTTCCATGCTCTATGCCCCCAACGAAACCACCATCTTTTTATTAAATTTTCTTCTAAAGATCGTCTTTCTAATATCTCCGCTTCATTTAGAATTGATAACAATAATTTTCCACTGTTTTATGTATATTTTCCATTTTTCCTTTCGTCAGACTACGTTAAGCATCTTTTCCTGCGATTAGTGAGTGAGCAAGTATGAGCAGAGTGAGCAAAATGTACTGCGGTCTTAGATATAATTTTCTCAATCTCCTGTTTGTTGTGAATGGTGTTGTCAGAACAGAGTAATCCTTATATCGGTACCTATTCAAGTAGTTCCAATTAGTTTTCTCTTGAGATATTTGGTTCTAATTACTTCGTTTCACCGTTCCATCACCACATAAATTGGGTTTTCCCCTTTCCTAGGCTATTATCTTCAGTTTTGAAATTTTCCGAGATTCCACCCGTTTTTGCCATCATTCCAGGTCGGTTTTAATTAAATCGTCCCCCGGGACCATTCATGTTACGTTTTCCGTGCCCTTATCGATGTTATTTATTTTTAACATTCCCGTCTAAGATTTTTTTGTTTCCATTTGAAACTTTTGGCGCCCAAAACCTCCAGTTTTCGATCTCGCCTTATGTAAACACGATCCGGGGTTAATAATCCTTCAACTCTTTGTCTAAAGGTTTGTTTATTATACAGTTCGTTCACCCTACGTTCCTGTGAGAATTTATTCAAGGCCACTCAATCTGATCAAAGTCCACTAACCCTATACACGCCTCTATTTTCTCTGATTGGTTCAGATTATTATTAATCGCTGTACACAATCCCTTATTGGTAAAATTTAAACTTTCTTTGTTCTCGAGACAATTATGATATGGGGCTTCCCTCGCTTCAGTCTTTATACAGATCTCTGTAATAGTTCCCAACTGCTCGGACAGATGTCGACGAATGTACCGAATTCTCTACATAGTATTAAGGAGGAAAAAAAAATTCCTTGTGGGTTTCTCGTAGGTTGAAGGTTAGCATTCATCACAACTGGCACCCCGCTTTGTAAAAACGAAAGTCCTAAAAAAGATCTCAGACCTTGTTTATCGATTGTCTGACATCTCTGGTAAACACATCGGAAATTACCATGTGAAAGACATTGCCAAAATTGGGAATACGGAATCAGTAAATTCCATCACATCAAGTACTCAGGCGTTATCAAATTGGCAAAACATGCATCTTGTTAACCCTGATCATTATTACCCCCCTGACCTCTCTTGGCCAGTCGTCAATCAGTGCGACGCGGTCTCTTTAGAAGTCTTATAATTCTTGTCATAAATGATGTGAGTTACTTGTAAATATTAAATGTAAATAATCACCCATATGGGCATTCGTAAGGTAATCCTTACACCCGAAGGCATATCAATGTCAACGGTAGCCTAACTCCTGTACACTCTTTTCTTTTTGCATAATTTTATATGTTCTTGTACATCCTGCGTGCCTTGCCTGCTGTACCACAAGAGCACCTCTTGGGGCACCGTTTTCATAACTTGTATGCATCCTCTTCCTGAAATTGATCACTTCGGGAAAGGGCCTCCTTTTCCTCCTACCATCAACGGTTCCGGAAAACTCTTGCTCCAAGACGTCGCTTTCCTTTTCACAATTCTTGCAGCATCCGCGCGTTTTTTTTCCCACCTCATCGTCTCATCTTGTCATATCACCCTTTTTTTAATTGTTTTGTGTCGGGTTTTTGTCGTACCAGTACGTCCCTACCCTAATGTTGTAAATAAAAATCATAAGTGCAAGTCTGTATAATAACCATTGGTTTCAGACCATTGCCGCAGCTCTCTACTATGGTCACAGAACCATATTGTAAGAATGCCGCGACGATTTCTGTTATAATAGGAAATCCTCCCGTTTTTTTTTTTCTCTTCTTACCTTTTTCTTGTTCCTCCTCACCCCATCCTACACATTCATAATAATGTTGTATATTGGGGATCGTCTCGAATACACCCAATGAACACACCTATCAGGTCACATTCGCTGGATTCGAAACAATTCAGGAGCAACCTTGTTGCTACTAGTGGTTTTTCTTCTTTTTCCAAAAATTAGAATGGCGCTCAACCCAATTGCTCTATTTTTTTCCAGAATCACATTTTGTCGGATTCTGAGAAAAATTTTTTTTTTTCTTGTTATAAAAGTGACAATACGTTTTGTCCCTTCATTAACATTGTTCCGTGTACATACAACTTCATTATGAGGTACAATATTTCATCATGACATCAGTTTCTTTTGTCCCTTATTGTACCATTATTCTTGTTTGAAGTTTAAAATCTTGGCCAGATCTTCAATAAAAATTTGTGTTTATCGCCTTTTGGCAAGTCTTGTAACGTATGCTAATATGAATTTATTAAGCTACAGCAGTGCCGTATTAATTACATCATTGCAACCCGCCGTCTGTATTGAATGGGGACCCACATTTTCGAACGTAAACTTTTGTAACATTATAGGCGCGAGCCTTACAATATCTACTATTATAGGTGTGAACCTTACAATATCCACTGCTATAGGCGCGAGCCTTACAATATCTACTATTATAGGTGTGAACCTTACAATATCCACTGCTATAGATGCGAATCTCATAATATCTTTGTGTTTTTACACGTCACGGGGAGTCCGTCATAACTACTCATTGTTTGCTCGTCAACACAGGGTTGTTGATCGAGAGGGTGATTTATCTCATTAAATTGTTTTAAATACCTATTGGGTTACTGTCTTTCAATACTGGGCAAAATTTATTGTAAATCGTTCATTCCTGTCACGTGAGACGTGAAAACGTGACAATATTCACCATGAGTCGTGCGAACGAAATAATATCTACCCCATGTTTGTGTGACCTACCAAGTGTAGATCACACGCCTTTTATTTTTCTGTTATCAGAAAATTATTGCTTTTGCAGCAGAGTACTCATTAACATGCCCGTGGACTTCCTGTCACAAGAACCCAGGAACTATCCATTATCTCAAAAGGACTAATCATACGCTTCACTCATGATTATGGGGCATCGTGTCGTAGGAGTTAAGTTGATGGACACAAAAACACCTAACTCGTTGTCTGGGAGACGAATAAGAAAACCCCCAGGTTTGTGAGATTTGAGCAAGGGTCTGTCATTTCTCGCAAACTAGTAGGAGAATAAAACGACCCTCTAATCTTCTACCCAATACACGTGGAGGATTAGACTCTTTTATGTCAGTGTATTCCTTTTTGTAATGTGCCAGGATAACTGCTGTAGACCTTGTTTCACCTCCACTCAGAGGTCGAATTTCGGAAATAGCCGAATCCTCAGCAGTTTTCTTCGTTCAAATGTTCCCAATTGTCACCCTTTCCCTTCCTCGAAATTATCCGTGAATGGGGATATATGCGTTACGCACATGGCGTTTCGTTTGTCAAATAGGACAACCTTCATACACGGATCCTTTCAACTTCCTACTCCTTTCCCACTTTTCATAACTTATTTGTACTCAATGTTTTTGTTCTTCGAAAGTAGAAAAAATGCTACCGTATAGACGTGAGCATAGGTCATGGAAGACCAACTTCTTTCGAACGGGGCATTTTGTCATACGTACAAACCCTTACCCACGTGTTCTTGGAAATGTATTTAGTATCAAAAAAAACTAAATGGGTTAAACAGAACCTTCCTTGAATACGTACCTGTAATATGTATAAGTCTGTAGTTGCATTTAGTTAACTCTCTCTCCGTCTCTCTCTCTCTCTACACGCCAAACAAATCCAATCTTTCTCAACATGCACACCTTGTTTCTCTCCAAACCTTTTCATCATTGGTCTACTAGGCAGGTAAACTTCAAGAATGTTGTTCCTAATAATAATTTTTCGCCGGATTAATAAGAAGTTCAGTCTCGGATTAACCAGATCCTGCCAGACTACACCAGTGAGCCCTGTATTGCTAGCATTCATAATATTGAAATAAACCAGCATCACATACAGAAACAACTTGAAAATTTAGATCCCAATAAAAGCGCAGGCCCAGATAAAATTCCCCCTTTCTTCATAAGCAAATGTGCGCGCAGCCTTTCTAAACCGTTATTCATAATTTTTAGTCGCTCCCTTAATGAGGGAATTGTGCCAAACACTTGGAAAACTGCATTTATTTATTTAATACAAACGGCATAAGTATGCCATAAACATTAATTACATGTCACAAATTCATATTCAAAATATTAGTAATGGTAAAACAGTGTATGTATAACAGTTAATTGTGACGATACATTGAGAAGTGACACCAGAGATACATTTACATGCAAAAATCTATAATACAAATAAAATTAATAGTCATTAAAAAAATATGATAGCATAGCCGTCTTGTACCTATGTTCCGTGCAGTTAAATAGATCTATCACATCTGCATATCTATTAGTAACTTCATGCAACCTAGGTAAAAGTGAGTGTTTCGTATACTCAGTCCGATTATTGTTACATTTAAAAAGGATTTTAGAACGAGTAGTTCTCGTGGGAATATGAAATTCAATGAGCTTAGTTAGATCAGGACTGTCTATTCTACCATTTACAATTTTGAACATTAATATTAAGTCGGATATAATTCTTCGATCTGACAGTCTTAGTTAATTTAATTCTTTCATCAAGTAATTATAATTTATGTTTTCAATGGGAATACCGAGGTTAAAATTAATGTGTCTTAAGAATTTGTGTTCAATTTTTTCGATTGAATCTGAATGTATTTTAAAATGGGGGGACCAGATCGAGGAGTTATATTCAACTTGACTACGTACTAAGGATGTATACATAATTTTTAAAGTTGAAATATTCTTGAAACCTCTGGAATTTCTAAGAACGAGGCCAAGCATTTTGATACCTTTATTATAGATTGAGTTTATATGGGATATGAAGTTTAATTTAGAGTCGAAAGTTATGCCCAAGTCACTAATTTCTGCGACAGAGGTAAGGGTAGAGTTGTTAAGTTCATAAGGATGAATAATTGGTTGACTTATTCTGTAAAAACTTATGGAATAACACTTATTTATGTTCAGATAAAGTTTGTTAATAGAGCACCAACTAATTAATTTGTTTAAATTATTTTGTAGACAGGCACAATCTTCAGCGGTTTTGATGATTTTAAATATTTTTAAATCATCTGCAAAAAGCAATACATCCACATCTTTATCAAATATGTCAACAATATCATTTATGAACAGTAAAAACAAAATTGGGCCTAAATGGGACCCTTGAGGTACACCACTAGTAGCTATAAATTGATTGGAATAAAACAAATTATTTTTTACAAGTAGAACTCTATCAGATAGATAGCTTGCAAACCAGTCTAAAAGTTTTCCATCAATACCGAGCTTACGTAGTTTAACCAGTAGAATTTTATGGCACACTTTGTCAAAGGCCTTGATTAAATCTGTGTATATGGAATCGACTTGAGTTTTGTTAGCTAATGCATTTGATATAAAGTTTTTATATAATGAGAGATTTGTTAGAGTTGACCTGCCAGACAAAAATCCATGTTGATTTGGAACAATGAGATGGTTAATATATGGGGAAATTTTATCAAGAAGTAATTTTTCAAAAAGCTTCGGAATTATAGATAGCTTACATATAGGTCTATAGTTGGTGACATCACTTTTATTACCTTTTTTTAGTATAGGCGTTAGATAACGTTTCCAAATGTCCGGGAAGCAACCTGTGTCAAGCGATTGATTAAACAATAGATAAATCGGCTCAGCCAGTGAAGCAATGCAATTTATGAGAATATTGGGGTTGCACGTTATCAGGTTAACAGCGAATATCATCGCGGGCTAACGGTACACCGATCATCCATCAAAACGGGGCTCTGTCCAAGTGTGATCGGACGTATTTATCATGGATTAGATCTTTCAGGCTCCAAGAACGCCTGGCCGCCATACAAGTTTCCTTAGGGTTGCAGGAATCACAGCTAATCCCACCAAGGGGAATTCAAACTATCGATCACACAATACGTACTCTTTATCACTTTCACCGCCCGGCATTATCTAAAGTAAAAAGGAATTTTTTTCCCGTTCAAAACTCAAATCTCACAAAAACTCCGTTGACTGTCGCGTAGCTAGGCTCCGGGCCCAACTCTCCGAAACCTACCTACGCAAGAAGTGAGGTATTGCCGCCGGAACCGCTCCAGGTGTCGCCTCTGGCCGTAGATAAAATCAGAGCTGGCACTCTTATAATTAATAAACAAGTTCCTACCGAATGACGATTTCGACGGGTAGAGTTGTTAGGATGCAGAACAAATGATAAGGATGTTAATAATTATATTTAAAAGAATACGGATTTGTACTGCATCATAACATGTCTTTCCGTACATACACCTTCCCGTCTCGGATCCAGGCGAATTTGAAGATGTTGTCCCGTAAAGCCTTTCGTGCAAGAAACCAGAGATGTTTAGCACGAGATGTTAAGTGTTCGTTGATGTAAATCTGGTAGCGAGTTCCTGACATTCCGATAAGCGTGGTATTAAGTTTATTGTCTCTATTTGTAGATTGTTTGTTGAAGGCTTTGATGTCGTTAAGGAAATTCTCACGGTCGATGGTAGTTTTAAATCTTAATATTATAGGCCTCTGTTGATCTTTATTGGTTTTTTGGGTGACACGGTATGCTGAATCTACGTTGAGTT
Source organism: Limnephilus rhombicus (assembly GCA_929108145.2). NCBI lineage: Eukaryota > Metazoa > Arthropoda > Insecta > Trichoptera > Limnephilidae > Limnephilus > Limnephilus rhombicus. The sequence goes on along the minus strand of OV815277.1, from coordinate 33,867,915 downwards.
CCGTGTTGGCGTTTGTTTTTTTTAATGTTAAAAATGATGTTTTTTAGATTTTCTCCGTTTATTTCAGGGATTCCCCTGATTTCCACGTTCTTTGCTCTATTTTCTCTCTCAATTTGTTCGAATTGACCTTCTAGTTGTTCTAAGCGATTTTCAAGGTCAGTATTTTTTTTTCTAATTTTATGTTTGCATCTTCTAGTTCGTGTACTCGAAGTAAGATTTCTTCATATTGTTTGCTCATTACGGATATTGTGGAGAGAATTTGTGTATTTTGTTCTAGTATCAGGTTCTGTTTTGTTAGTAGTTCACTGTCGAAAGGTGAATTAGTCACTATACTGGGATTAGCGGTAGACACGACAGCTAAGAATTTTTTACACTTAATTTGAGTCCGCCGCTCCTTGCTGTAGCGTCGGAATGAGCTTTCAGCCACTCCGCCACAGTGTAGGTGAAAAGTACCTTTGCATGCAGTGCACGTGAATAAGGACTCAGCACATAGAGTAGGCTCCGCACAAGCATTACAGTTATTCATGTCTTTGTTTGTAGTTTTAGTAGGAACGTAAAGTTTAGTCGTAGTGTAGATCTCTGCCCTCAGCTGAGCTGAATTCCGTTTTATATTTATTATTATTGCAATTATAATTTATTTTGGAATAAAGTAGAAATAAATCGTCTTAGCACTTTCACTGAACTATAGGTAAACACCAAACGATAGATAGATGGATTATTTTGAATTTTTAACTGTCAATTTTCAATTATTATAAATAATGTTTGTATATAATTTTAATAGTTAGTAGCGACTCAGGTAGCACTTGTGTACTTTCCAATGACTTGTTACTTTTAATGGTGTATTTATTAATTTTGCAGGAGCCAAAATACAGAAAGAGAAACGGACTGCTGTCACTTTTTGTTCTAATAAATACCACTTTTTCGGTGACTTGACTAGAATACTAGCACTATGGTTCAATTTGTACACTTTTCCGATGATTTCTGTTACTTTTAACACTTATTTTATTAATTTTACGGGAGAAAAACAAAACGTAACATACAATGTTGTTGTTATTTATAGAATAATTAAATAATTTTTTTTTTTTATTTCTTGAAAAGGTAATATGACATTTTGAGACATTTAGAAATAGTTGATTATATTGGCAATAGGTAAATATATTGTTTAAATCATGTTGTAAATTGACACAATCGTTTAGACTTTTTATTGGCTTGTATAGCTTAGAATCATCAGCAAATAATTCTATTTGAGAGTATTTAACAACATTGACCAAATCATTGATATATAAAATGAAAAACAATGGTCCGAGATGAGAACCCTGTTGGATCCCAGAGGAAATTTCACTGGAATCTGATTTGAAACCCTTTATTGCTACTGCCTGTGCTCTTTTGAGTATATAAGATGTAACCCAATAAAATAAATTACCACGTATACCTAATGACCAAAGTTTTCTAAGTAATAGTTTTTGATTAATTTTATCAAATGCTTTGGCAAAGTCTGTATATATGATATCTACTTGAGTGCGGTTGTCCATGTGATTGACAATGAATTCAGTAAGAAGAACGAGGTTATTTTCCACATTTCTGCCTTTTGTAAAACCATGTTGCTTTGTTGCAATGATGTGATTCAGTTGTGGACTTAGATATTTGTAAACAATTTTTTCCATTAACCTACTGAATATTGTTAATTTTGAAATCGGCCAATAGTTTTTAACATTATTTTTTTCACCATTTTTGTGGGTTGGTGTTACATAGGCTCTTTTCCATATTTCAGCTACAGTGCCTTCGTTCATTGATTTATTATATATAATGCAGAGAGGTTTTGCAAGTGTTTCCGCGCAGTTAACTATAAAGTTTGAGGGAATGTCATCACACCCCGCGCTTGTGTTTATGTCAAGAGCTTTTATTTCTTTTAAGACTATTTCTCGTGAGAATTTGACCGTGGTGATATTTATATTATTTGTATTTTCTGGTATGTCTAATGTTGGTAGATTATTATCATTTATGTAAACTGATTGGAAATATTCCATGAAAATATTGCATATGTCTTGGTCATTATCTGCTTTTTTGTCATCTAGGTGCATCGTCCTTGGAAGAGACGATTGTGTTTTTTTCATGTTATTGAAATGATTCCAGAAGAGTTTAGGATTGCCATTCATGTTACTTTCAGCAGTATGTATATAATTAATGTAGAGTTGTTGTGCAATTCGTTTTTGTCTAGATCTTAAGAGTGAAAACGTTTGGTAGTCACGTGGATTTTGAATTTAAAAAAAAAAAAAAAATTGTTTTTCTTTAATTATTTTTATGATATGACGTATATATACCATGGTGGATAATTACAGTTTTTAGCCGGTTTAGTTGGTACATAATTTATTTTAATATTGTTCAATATGTCGTAGAAGACGTCAGTTACGGGTTGAGTATTCAGATGGATAAGTTTATGATCCCAATCAATTTCATTTAATTTTGTGTGTATTATTGAATAATCCGCTTTTCTGTACAGAAATATTTGATTTGCGTTAGTTTTCAGGTTTTTATTTATTTTTTTAATAGGAATTGAAATTAGCAGTGTTTTATGATAAACATCCTCTGGTACTAATGAGGTATTATTAGGTGTAATTTTCAGTAGTATGTTGCTCTCAGCTAAGTCAAGAATGCGATTATTTATACCATTACTCTGAGAGTTATATTGTTTCAGATTTAATGAATTGATCGGTTCACTACACATATAATCACAGTTTTCATTAATTGGTAGCCAATGTAAGTGAGGTAAATTGTAATCTCCAACCAAAATGAAACTATCATTATTGTTATCTGTCATAATTTGTGAAGTTTTATTTATGTGAGACGTAATATTTATGAGGTGCTTACTATCAGGTGCAATATACGAAATGCATATGTGAATTTTTTTACCAGGGAGTGAAAGCGTTTCCCACATGTCTTCCGCCTCAGAGCTCCATTCTATTTTTTGATCAGAAATAAATTTATTTTTTACTGCTATTAAAACTCCACCACCGCGATTCTGATTGACGTTATGGTAATCTCTATCTCATCTGTAAACCTGGTATCTTAGATCGAAAAGTTCCTCATTAAAGATTGAATTGTTAAGCCATGTTTCACTGAGACAAATAATGTCATAGTTGTTTAATAGTACTTTTTGAAGAAAAGAATTCGTTTTAGTTCTGAGACCTCTTGTGTTTTGATAGTACAATTCTAAAAATTCCATTGATTCAATATAGTTAATTTGAAAGTTACTGTTATGTTCTAAGCGTTGCTATATGTACTATACTATATGTACTTTACTCGGGTAAACAGGTTGTTACATGCAATGAAACTCGGGGAATAGATGACAAGAGTTTATTGTACATTTCTTATGGTTTAATACATAACAAGGAATACGGTTTAAGACCTAAGAAGATCGGCTTTAAGAACCGGAACATGAAGCTTGACTCGAATGGCTCAGAGAGAGAGAATAGTTAAACCTGTACGAAGGGCGGGCGGGATCGGCGGCGGCTTGCTTCTTCTGGGAGTCAGCGGACAGCGGGGGCCCGTCAAGGCAGGCTGGCTTGACCGGGGATTCCGTGCACGAGGGGGGCCCACTGCAAGGTCTTCAAGGTGTCTGCGGGAGGCCTAGCGTCACTCGGGTCGGGATATGAATTATCACGACGGAACATAGCGGCGGCGTGGGTGCTATTTAATGCGCCATAACACGTTTTATCTGGATATTTTGCGATATTCACGGCGGAATGCTACTCACGACAATAGTTATGGATCGTTACACAATATCAACTTCTGTAGCGGAACTTAGCCATTTTGTTTTAAGGAACGCGTCGCGAAGTTACGAGCCACGGCTTCTCGTGAATGACAACCGTGCGTAGCGAGGTGTTGGACCAAACTGCCGGGCGAAAGGGGAAGAAAGAGGCTTGGTGCTCGAGCTCTGTTGCTTTTATACCTACTCCCGCTTTGTTGTAGGTCTGTCTGCACATGCGCGACTTACCTATTTGTCAACTGTGAAGTTTCATAACTGTTGGAGTATTATGTGCGATATTATGTGTTAAAATAACACTGCCTTCTCTGTCCAATATAATGTAAGAAGATTGTCAGGACTGTTCTTGCTTGACTCGTGCCATTATGAAGGAAATGTGGGGTAAGTTGTAAATTCAGCATTCTTGCATTTGTAGGTCTGTGGAGAGTGTGCCTTCATCTTTGAAGAAGTATCGGTATTTCCCGTGTATAGGTGTTCATACTGTTTTTAATATGCGTTCCAATTTAAAAAATTGCTCCTTGTACCCTTGAAGAGTTTTCTCGTTCTTTGCATGCGTGTCTGGATATCCTGCAGGCCATCTACGACAAGGGGTTGTCACTTCCGCAATTAATTTAGCACTCCCTACCTACTGAGCCAAGAACGAATTTCTCTACCTGTGAGCCAAGCTAAACAACCCTATTGCTAATGAAATTGTACCGGTCTTTAACTCTTTTTTGATACAAAACACACTATTCTTGCGATACAAAACACGCTTTTCTTGCGATACAAAACACGCTATTATTGTTAACATAATTTGTGAAAATATTTACTGTGTTAATAAACCATCACCTTCCTTCTCGGAACAATAGAAGACTAAGATAACAAAAAGCAATGTAATTTGAGTAGAATATTATTTTTATTTTAAATCTCCGTATTAAAAATTGATAATCAATTCTTTACTAATTTCTAATTATATTTAGTTTCAGTTATTAGAAAATAAAAGAAGAAGGGAGAAAAAAAATTATTCATTACATGAATTATTAATGCTGACTGAATGTCAAGCAATTTGTCTTGATCATCTCATATTATCATTTTTCCACTTAACATAAAGTAAATTATTTATTGACATTATACACGTACTAATTATATACATTTTCTTTTCTTTCTTATCCATTTTATGGATATTTTAATGCGTTTTCATTTTTTCTGAACAACCGAGGTCAATTCTTTTGCATTTCACACAACATTTTATGCCAATCCAATTCTTTATCAAATATATATTCATTTTATAACTTTGAATTAATAAAAAAAATTAAATTAATATTCAAGAAAAGGAAGGAAAAAACTAACTGACTAATTTTCATGTAATCAATTGGATTGATACATATTCGTATTTTATAATTTCCTTCCATTAAGGGACAATACAATACATGTACCCTTTGGTATACTTTTCTTGTGTTATTATAATTTGTGACTTTTTACCTCTTAACCCCTTTTTATTTATCTTACTTAATCTTCAATTCTGTTTTTTATGGTTTTCTTTAAGTATAATTATTAGGCATACCAGAACCTCTCGTGACGGTATAATTATGAGGCTATACACATCCTATAATTCAAAAAAAAGATACGTCCGAAACGTCATCTCCTGTATGCGCATAACCCATCACGTTAAAAAACAGTGATCTTGCCTTACTGACCAATCCATTTGAAAACTCCGTTAACACTTCTGTAATCACTATTTTCCCAAATGATTGCGCTCGACGTTTCAAAAAACAATAAGGAACACTGTTAAAAATTGAGATACTACCAGCACCTATGGGTTGCTTGAGCAAACTCCCAGGCTTTAGTATTTCAAACAAATGGTGCGAAGCTTGGCTAGTTGCTGAGTGTTCAGTAGATCGGTAGCAACCTGTTTTAACTACGAAGTACGTACTACAGAAGAAACCATTTTTTGTAAATACTTCCAAATGTCAAATGTATAATAGTTGATTCTTTAAATGTGTGCAGGTTTTTACATTATAAAAATGCTAGATCTCATTATTATTGCTTCTTCCTAACGCAAGTTTTAACAGTAAAACAACTGCCAGTGTTTGGCCCGGTGTTATCATCGTAAATTATAATACATTTATAACATGTCCAATGTGAAATAAACAGTGAAGTTTTTTGCAAAGAGTATTATTTTATTTAAAAAGACCCTAACATTTTTAACATGTGCCTTACGATCCGGATTGCAATCAGAGGACTGCAATAATATAAAAAACAAGAACCAGCTGCCAATTAATACAGATGACCAAAATTACAATTACCGGAATCACAAAGATGAACAAAGGAAGACTGGATTCACATCGGAAATGAGATAAGTTTTTAGTGCCTTCCCACCCGTACCCAAATCCTTTAACATCCATTCAGAACTCATACGTAGTTTTTTTAACAAGATTAATCCCATAAATATTGTATTGTAAAAAATAAAATCACTACCCACGTAAAGCTTTTATGCAACTCATGATTCTCAATTAATGATTGAACAATAGGTTCTCAATTAATAATTGCCAGGAATATTGTCGTTGTTGTCTTTCAGGCGGGTAGCTTCTCAAATAAATAAATACGCATTGTCGGAACACATTTTATCGGGGATTAAGCTACGAAAAGGTATTTGTACCCAAAATGGATAAGATCAAATCTTTAATAGCCAAGAAAGGCGTGATTAAGGGGAAATTGACGCGTTTCGCGGATTCTGTAAACTCCTTGTCCGCGATTGCAATTAAACTGAAGTACGACCGAATTAAACCATTGTTAGATCAATTCGAATCTATACAGGACGAAATTGAAATTTTATCGGATGAGGAACTGAAAAATTCTATTCAGCGCGAGACGTTTGAAAATCAATATTTTTCAGTCTTAGCGACTGCC